>ONZH01021307.1:0-45001 GCA_900303285.1 Rhinella marina | reverse complement strand
CTGCAAGAGGCAGCAGTCGAACAATTTCAAGGCCACAGAGTGGCACCGTAACAGCAGCTGCAAGAGGAAGCAGCAGTCGGACAAAATTTACTAGCCAACAAGTGGCACTGTAACAGCAGCTGCAAGAGGCAGCAGTCGAACACATTTCAAGGCCACAGAGTGGCCACCGTAACAGCGCTGCAAGAGGCAGTCGAATACATTTACTAGGCCACAGAGTGCACCGTAACAGCAGCTGCAAGAGGCAGCAGCAGTCGAATACATTACTAAGCCACGGAGGGGCACCGTAACAGCAGCTGCAAGAGGCAACAGCAGTCTGACAAATTTACAGGCCAACGAGTGGCACCGTAACAGCAGTTGCAAGAGCAGCGGTTCGAACACATTTCAAGGCCACAGAGTGGCACCCATAACAGCAGCTGCAAGAGGCAGCAGTCGAATACATTTACTAGGCCAACGAGTGGCACCGTAACAGCAGCTGCAAGAGGCAGCAGCAGTCAAATACATTTACTAGGCCACGAGTGGCACCCGTAACAGCAGCTGCAAGAGGCAGCAGCAGTCGAATACATTTACTAGGCCAACGATTGGCACCATAGCAGCTGCAAGAGGCAGCAGCAGTCAGACAAATTTACTAGGCCAATGGGTGGCCCCGTAAGAGCAGCTGCAAGAGGCAGCAGCAGTCGGACAAATTTACTAGGCCAACGAGTGGCACTGTAACAGCAGCTGCAAGAGGCAGCAGTCGAACACATTTCAAGGCCACAGAGTGGCACCGTAACAGCAGCTGCAAGAGGCAGCAGCAGTCGAATACATTTACTAGGCCAACGAGTGGCACCGTAACAGCAGCTGCATGAGGCAGCAGCATTCAAATACATTTACTAGGCCACCGAGTGGCACAGTAACATCATCTGCAAGAGGCAGCAGTCAAATAGATTTCAAGGCCACAGAGTGGGAGAAGCAGCAGGAGTCATACTAATTTTATTGAGACAGACTGGCACAGTGACATACCCTGGGAGAGGCAGCAGCAGTCATAAAAATTTAAATGCAACATACCATAGAGTGGCACAATGACATAATTTGAGGGTAGCGCAGCTAGGACACAGCGTGTGGAGGTGCAGCGGCAGACCAGCATGAGTAGGCCACAGAGTGGCACAATGACATTTTGGATGTAAGCAGCAGCTAGAGCACAATATCATGGATGGGAAGCGCGGCAGAACAACTACAACATTCACTGTTTTTTTGGCAATTCAACTCACTGACTACGTTAGCAATATCACTTTTCTGTTTGATGGTGAAATAACAAATAGTTATTAAAACGAAAACCCTACAAACAGAATTCACTGTTTTTTTTGGCATTTATCTTCACTGACTACGTTAGACAATATCACGCTTTTCTGTTTGATGGCGAATAACGCCGCAATAGTTTTTAAAATGAACAACCCAAAACGGATTCACTGTTTTTTTTGCAATTCAACTTCACTGACTACGTTAGCACAATATCACGCTTTTTCTGTTTGGATGGCGAATATGCCGCAAATAGTTATTTAAAATGAAAACCCCCAAACACGGATTTCACAGTTTTTTTGGTAATTTAACTTCACTGATACGCTAGCACTATATCACGCTTTTCTGTTTGAATGGCGAATAACGCCGCAAATAGTTATTTAAAATGAACAACCCGCAAAACACTGATTCACAGTTTTTTGGTAATTCAACTTTACTGACTATGTTAGCACAATATCACGCTTTTCTTTTTGGATGGCGAATAATGCCCGCAAATATTTATTTAACATGACGCCCCACAAACACGGATTCTCTGTTTTTTGGCAATTCAACTTCACTGACTACGTTAGCACAATATCACGCTTTTCTGTTTTGATGGCGAATAACGCCACAAATAGTTATTTAAACAAAGAACCCCACAAACACGGATTCACTGTTTTTTGGCAATTCAACTTCACTGAATACGTTAGCACAATATCACGCTTTTATGTTTTGATTGGCGAATAATGCCGCAAATAGTTATTTAAAAGTAAGACCCCACAAAGACGGATTCACAGTTTTTTTGGCAATTCAACTTCACTGACTACGTTAGCACAATATCACGCTTTTCTGTTTGGATGGTGAATAACGCCGCAAATAGTTATTTTAAAATAAACAACCCAAAAACACGGAATTCTCTGTTTTTTGGCAATTCAACTTCACTGACTACGTTAGCACAATATCACGGCTTTTCTGTTTGGATGGCGAATAACGCCGCAAATAGTTATTTAAAATGAACAACCCCACAAACACGGATTCACTGTTTTTTTTGACAATTCGACTACACTGAAAAAGTAAGCCACTATATGGCGCTTGTCTGTTTGGATGGCGCATAATGCCGCAAATAGTTTTTTAAAACGAAAAACCCCACAAACACGCATTCACAGTTTTTTTGGCAATTTCAATTCACTGACTACATTAGCACTATATCTCGCTTTTCTGTTTGGATGGCGAATAACGCCGCAAATAGTTATTTAAAATGAACAACCCCACAAACACGGATTAACAGTTTTTTTGGTAATTCAACTTCACTGACTATGTTAGCACAATATCACGCTTTTCTGTTTGGATGGCGAATAACGCCGCAAATAGTTATTTAACATGAACGCCCCCACAAACACGGATTCTCTGTTTTTTTGGCAATTCAACTTCACTGACTACGTTAGCACAATATCACGCTTTTCTGTTTGGATGGCGAATAACGCCACAAATAGTTATTTAAAACAAAGAACCCCACAAACACGGATTCACTGTTTTTTTGGCAATTCAACTTCACTGAATACGTTAGCACAATATCACGCTTTTATGTTTGATTGGCGAATAATGCCGCAAATAGTTATTTAAAAGTAAGAACCCCACAAAGACGGATTCACAGTTTTTTTGGCAATTCAACTTCACTGACTACGTTAGCACAATATCACGCTTTTCTGTTTGGATGGTGAATAACGCCGCAAATAGTTATTTAAAATAAACAACCCCAAAAACACGGATTCTCTGTTTTTTTGGCAATTCAACTTCACTGACTACGTTAGCACAATATCACGCTTTTCTGTTTGGATGGCGAATAACGCCGCAAATAGTTATTTAAAATGAACAACCCCACAAACACGGATTCACTGTTTTTTTGACAATTCGACTACACTGAAAAAGTAAGCACTATATGGCGCTTGTCTGTTTGGATGGCGCATAATGCCGCAAATAGTTTTTTAAAACGAAAAACCCCACAAACACGCATTCACAGTTTTTTTGGCAATTCAAATTCACTGACTACATTAGCACTATATCTCGCTTTTCTGTTTGGATGGCGAATAACGCCGCAAATAGTTATTTAAAATGAACAACCCCACAAACACGGATTAACAGTTTTTTTGGCAATTCAACTTCACTGACTATGTTAGCACAATATCACCCTTTTCTGTTTGGATGGCGAATAACGCCGCAAATAGTTATTTAACATGAACGCCCCCACAAACACGGATTCACTGTTTTTTTGGCAATTCAACTTCACTGACTACGTTAGCACAATATCACGCTTTTCTGTTTGGATGGCGAATAACGCCGCAAATAGTTATTTAAAATGAACGCCCCCACAAACACTGATTCACAGTTTTTTGGCAAGTCAAATTCACTGACTACGTTAGCACTATATCACGCTTTTCTGTTTGGATGGTGAATAATGCCGCAAATAGTTATTTAAAATGAACAACCCCACAAACACGGATTCTGTTTTTTTGGCAATTTAACTTCACTGACTACGTTAGCACAATATCACGCTTTTCTGATTGGATGGCAAATAACGTTGCAAATACTGGCCCCTGCCCACCTAGTACTGACCACCAATACAGGCCCTGCCTTACCCCTAACCCTAATACTGGCCCCTGACCCCTAATACTGACAATTCATTAACTTATAACCCTAATATAGGCCCCTGACCACTAATACTGGACCTGTCTGACCCCTAACCCTAGTACTGGCCCCTGACCTCTAATACTGGCCGCTGACCACTTATTTTAGCCCCTGACCCCTACCCTAGTACTGACCTCTAACCTTGGACCCCTAACCCTGATACTAGCCCCTTGTAGTCATGACGGATCCGTCTCCATTCCGCTCAGTCAAGCGGACACCAAAACACTGCCTTCAGAGCGG
The DNA here is from genome assembly GCA_900303285.1 of Rhinella marina. NCBI lineage: Eukaryota > Metazoa > Chordata > Amphibia > Anura > Bufonidae > Rhinella > Rhinella marina. The sequence goes on along the minus strand of ONZH01021307.1, from coordinate 40,822 downwards.
AATGGAGATGGAACGGAGGCAAACTGATGCATTTTGAACGGATCCTTATCCTTTCAGAATGCATTAAAGGGGTTCTGCAGTTTTTTTTAAATCTGATGATCTATCCTCTGGATAGATCATCAGCATCTGATCGGCGGGGGTCCGACACCCGGGGCCCCCGCCGATCAGCTGTTTGAGAAGGCAGCGGCGCTGCAGTAGCGCCGCAGCCTTCTCTGTGTTTTCCTCAGGCCCAGTGACATCACGACTAATATCACTGGCCTGGGCGGGGCTAAGCTCTGTTCACATGAATGGAGCTTAGCCGCGCCCAGGCCAGTGATAGTAGTCGTGATGTCACTGGGCCTGCGGTAAACACAGAGAAGGCCGCAGCGCTCCTGCAGCGCCGCTGCCTTCTCAAACAGCTGATCGGCGGGGGCCCCGGGTGTCGGACCCCCGCCGATCAGATGCTGATGATCTATCCAGAGGATAGATCATCAGTTTTTAAAAACTGTAGAAACCCTTTAAGGAAAAACTGATCAGTTCAGGACTGTTTGTGAGAGCCTGGGACAGATCTCACAAACGGATCCTGCTGACGCAAGTGTGAAAGTAGCCTAACCCTAGCACTGGCCCCTGACCTCTAATACTGGCCCCTGACCCCTACCCTAGTACTGACCTCTGACCCTGGACCCCTAACCCTAATATTGACACCTAATCCTGTCCCTAACCCTAATATTGACTGCTAACCCTAATACTGACCCCTAATACTTTCCCTAACTCTAATACTACGCCATATTGACCCCTAACCCTACTACTGACCCCTAACCCTGAGGCTACATTCACATGACTATATGTGTTTTGAGGTCCACAAATTGCGGATCCACAAAACACCGATACTGGCCGTGTGCATTCCACATTTTGTGGAACACACATGCCCAGCCCTATGATCGAAATGCCTGTTCTTGTCTGCGATTGCGGTCAAGAATAAAACATACTCTATCTTTTTTTGCGGGGCTTGCGGAATGGAACTACGGATTTGCGGCCCCATTGAAGTGAATGTAAATACGGTTGTTTGAATGTACCCTAATGCTGCCTCTAACCCCAGTACTGGCCCCTAACTGATACTGACCCTAATTCTAATACTGGCCCTAAGGTTGCATTCAGACGACCGTATTCAGACGACCGTATTTCTAAGTCTGAATCCGTTCCACAATTTTGCCGAACAGGTGCGGACCCATTCATTTCAATGGGGCCGCAAAAGATGCAGACACCACACCATGTACTGTCCGCATACGTAGTTCCATTCTCCAAAAAAAAATATAGCGCATATGTCCTATTCTTGTCCGCAAGAATAGGCATTTCTATATAGGGCTGGCACTGTGCGTTCCGCAAAATGTGGAATGCACAAGGCCAGTATTTGTGTTTTGCGGATCCACAATTTGGGGACTGCAAAACACTTTCGGTTGTCTGAATGTAGCTTTATGCTAATACTACGCCTATCCCTAATACTGACCCTAACCCCAATACTGGCCATTAACTCTAACACAGTGACCATAATATATGACTGTCCACATATATCTGTACACACTGCATCTTTTACACCTGACATATACACACAGAGTACTGATACGTCAGGTACAAGGTATAATAGATGCAGTGGGTAAACGTATATAGTATATACAGCAGTGTACTGATATGTGAGGTATGAGGTATAATAGATGCAGTGTGTACAGATATATAGTATATACAGCAGCAGTGGAATAACTACAACTAACAGGGCCCCACAGCAAATTTTTGAACAGGGCCCCCCCCCCAGAAACTTCTTCGCAACCCCCAACTCACATGCAACCCTCACTCTTGTGGCTAGTCAAGATTGAGCTCTCCCAGACAAGGCCTGACAGCCGCTCCATCCGTTTCCTATAGTGTCACTGTATATAATGTCATTGTATAATACTGTTGAGGGGGCCCTGACAATAAAAATCTTTTAGTCTTCCTCTTGAGGGGCCTCCTTGTGGGTCTGGGCCCCAAAGCAGCTGCTTCCCCTTCTTCCCCTATAGCTACGCCCCTGTACAGCAGTGTACTGATATGTGAGGTACGAGGTATAATACATGCAGTGTGTACAGGTATATAGTATACAACGCAGTGTACTCATGTGAGATACGAGGTGTAATTTATACCTCATACCTCACATATCAGTACACTGCTGTATATACTATATATCTGTACACACTGCATCTAATATACGTCATACTTCACATATCAGTACACTGCTGTATATACTATATACCTGTACACACTGCATTTATTATACCTCATACCTCACATATCAGTACACTACTGTATATACTATATATCTGTACACACTACATCTATTATACCTCATACCTCACATATCAGTACACTGCTGTATATACTATATATCTGTACACACTACAGCTATTATACCTTGTACCTCACATATCAGTACACTGCTGTATATACTATATACCTGTACACACTGCATCTATTATACCTCACACATCACTTATCAGTACACTGCTGTATATACTATATATCTGTACACACTATATCTATTATACCTCACATATCAGTACACCTCTGTATATACTATATATCTGTACACACTGCATCTAATATACGTCGTACTTCACATATCAGTACACTGCTGTATATGCTATATATCTGTATATACTGCATATATTATAAAAGTATAATAGATGCAGTGTGTACAGATATATAATATATACAGCAGTGTACTGATATGTGAGGTATAAAGTATAATAGATGCAGTGTGTACAGATATATAGTATATACAGCAATGTACTAATAGGTGAGGTACACGGTATAATAGATACAGTGTGTATAGATATATAGTATATACAGCAGTGTACTGATATGCATCTAGCTTGTCATGTGACCGTTAGCAACTTGTAGCCAGTGACGTCTCACACACTGCATTCTAGCTTTTACCGAGTATTATAATACAGTGTGTGTACGCTGTATTCAGGGGGCACTCAGAAGAGGCACTATACATAAAGGGGGCACACTGAATGGGCACTATACACAAATGGGCACATATAAGAGGCACAATACATAAAGGGGGCACACTGAAGGGGCACTATACACAAAGGGGCACATATAAGAGGCACGTTTTATAATGGGCACCAAGCATGTGGCACTAGCATTAGGGGCACTGTGTGTGGCACTATATACAGAGGACACAGAGCATGTAGCACTACACACAGAGGGCACAGAGCATGTGGCACTATAAACAGAGGACACAGAGCATGTGGCACTATATACAGAGGGTAAAGGGCATATGGCACTGTATACAGAGGGCACAGAGTATGTGGCACTATATATAGAGGGCACAGAGTATATGGCACTATATATAGAGGGCACAGGGCATATGACACTATATACCGAGGGCACAGAGTATGTGGCACTATATACAGAGGGCACAGAGTATGTGGCACTATATATAGAGGGCACAGGGCATATGACACTGTATACAGAGGGAACAGAGTATGTGGCACTATATACAGAGGGCACAGAGCATGTGGCACTATATACAGAGGGCATATGGCACTGTATACAGAGGGCACAGAGTATGTGGCACTATATACAGAGGGCACAGAGTATGTGGCACTATATACAGAGGGCACAGAGTATGTGGCACTATATACAGAGGGCACAGAGCATGTGGCACTATATACAGAGGGCATATGGCACTGTATACAGAGGGCACAGAGTATGTGGCACTATATACAGAGGGCACAGAGTATGTGGCACTATATACAGAGGGCACAGAGTATGTGGCACTATATACAGAGGGCACAGAGTATGTGGCACTACTATTGGGGCCCTGTGTGTAGCACTGATGCTGTTATATTCAAGGCACAGAATGTGGCACTAAGATTAGTTTGTGTCAGTATGCAGGTTGCCAATGTGTTGGTAAAGCGTGAAGCTGAAGAGATCTTCTTGCCAAAATTTGCAGAGCTGAATTTTGGACGGGAGGAGTCATCATGGTGGTCAGAACCAGAAGGGGAAGAACTTAGGAAGAGATGTCACCTGTAAGTCACTAAATGGAAATGATTATTCTGCTACTGACTGTGTATGATGGGAGCTGTAGTCACCTGGATGATCTACAGCTGATGATGGGTGGTAGCATGCTGTTTTGCGCAACAACTCCCAGCATCCCTTAACACTTGTTCAGGCCATACTGGGAGCTGTAGTTTCATATGGCGAGGGCTGACCTGACTACTCAGATGGTATCTGTACTAAACATTTAAAATCTGGTAATGTATTTATGTATTAAACTTGGTTCTGGTGCTGTATTTATGTATTGAACTTGGTTCTGGTGCTGTATTTATGCAGAGAACTTGGTTCTGGTGCTGTATTTATGTAGAGAACTTGGTTCTGGTGCTGTATTTATGTAGAGAACTTGGTTCTGCTGCTGTATTTATGTATTGAACTTGATTCTGGTGCTGTATTTATGTATTGAACTTGGTTCTGGTGCTGTATTTATGTAGAGAACTTGGTTCTGGTGCTGTATTTATGTAGTGAACTTGGTTCTGGTGATGTATTTATGTAGAGAACTTGGTTCTGGTGCTGTATTTATGTAGAGAACTTGGTTCTGGTGCTGTATTTATGTAGAGAACTTGGTTCTGGTGATGTATTTATGTAGAGAACTTGGTTCTGCTGATGTATTTGTGTAGAGAACTTGGTTTCTGGTGCTGTATTTATGTAATGAACGTGGTTCTGGTGCTGTATTTATGTAGTGAACTTGGTTTCTGGTGATGTATTTATGTAGAGAACTTGGTTCTGGTGCTGTATTTATGTAGAGAACTTGGTTCTGGTGATGTATTTATGTAGAGAACTTGGTTCTGCTGATGTATTTGTGTAGAGAACTTGATTCTGGTGCTGTATTTATGTATTGAACTTGGTTCTGGTGCTGTATTTATGTAGAGAACTTGGTTCTGGTGCTGTATTTATGTAGTGAACTTGGTTCTGGTGATGTATTTATGTAGAGAACTTGGTTCTGGTGCTGTATTTATGTAGAGAACTTGGTTCTGGTGCTGTTTTTATGTAGAGAACTTGGTTCTGCTGATGTATTTGTGTAGAGAACTTGGTTCTGGTGCTGTATTTATGTAATGAACGTGGTTCTGGTGCTGTATTTATGTAGTGAACTTGGTTCTGGTGATGTATTTATGTAGAGAACTTGGTTCTGGTGCTGTATTTATGTAGAGAACTTGGTTCTGGTGATGTATTTATGTAGAGAACTTGGTTCTGCTGATGTATTTGTGTAGAGAACTTGGTTCTTGTGCTGTATTTATGTATTGAACTAGGTTCTGGTGCTGTATTTGACTTATGGGTTTGGTCTTGGTGTTGTATTTATGTAGTGAACTTGGTTCTGGTTCTGTATTTGACTTATGGGTTTAGTTATGGTGCTATATTTCTTGTTGATTTTGTTGCTGTATTTGACATATGGGCTTGGGTCTGGTGTTGTATTCATGCAGTGAACTTGGTTCTGGTGCTGTGTTTGACTTCTATGTTTGGTTCTGGTGCTGTGTGTATGTAGTGATCTTGGTTCTTGCTCTGTATTTGTGTATTAAACATACATCTGATGCTATACGTCTAATACTATCCATTCACATTTGCGTTTGGGTCACAGATTCTGTTAAAAAGACCGGTCAGAAAAGTTCTGCATGCAAGACTTTTTTGTTCGGTAAAGGAGCAGCATTCTGAGCAGACCCCATTTAGCTGTTGCTACGGACTCAGCCATGTCCTGTATCTGGGCTCCAACATGAAAACACAACCAGCTGCCGCCTTTTAACCATTTAAAGCCCATTTACCTATACCGCCTTTATATGGTAGGCGGAGTTAAACCGGTTAAGGGTGGGCCGCTACACATGGGCCACTGTTGTGTGCTTGCCCCCCAGGCTAAAATTTGCCAGCCAGCCCCTGGATTCTGTCTAGAAATCGTCGCTCTCCTATCCCTGCAATTCTTATTATCTATCCCTAATCTCCTCATTTCTTTTCTTTAGCAACGTTTTTCTATCACTTGCCCTATCTCTCCTGACGTCTGCCTCTGGTCTAAAATCAATTGCAAATGGCGTATTCCAGCGCTGCAGAGCTATTTATAGGGCTGTGACATCACAGACCCTGGCTGGCTGCTAATTGGCTACATGTCTGCATGTGATCGCATTGTGGGTGTTTACTTCTTTGTCCCAGAAATCCTTCCCCCATGTCATGCCATGTGCTTGCGGCCATTTTAGGAAAAGAAAAAAAAAGATTTGTTACTACGAATCGCCATGAAATTCGCTGTCGTTGCGAATCGAGTTTTCCATGAAATTCGTAACGAATTCCACTTCGTCAGCTTCGATTCACTCATCTCTAATCATAATCCCTCAAATATACAAAAACACACATTCCTGGGATCCATGGAGAAGTGTCAGGAATATGTTGAATTATTGAATAATAATTCTTTTAACATTCACCTTACATCTACAATCTCTGACTTGGAAGTCGACTTTCTGGATTTAAAAATTCGGAAGGACGACTCTCATCTGGTGACATCCCTATTCAGAAAAAGTACAGCAACTAATAGTTCTTGGTTCTGAAGTGGAATACCAAAGAACCAGATTTTAAGGCTTTCGTCGTAATTGTACTTCTACAGTTGATTTCAAGGTGGCATCTGAAGATCTTTCTTCACGTTTTTGACAGAGAGGCTACCCTAAGAGGATTATCTCCCAGGCCTATTTTTATGGCCAATAAATCAAATCGTATGGATTTATTCAGATACCCAGGGTACGCGATAATAAGGTACGCCTCATTAGTCGCTACAATAACCAATGGAAGGACCTTTATAATATCCTGAACACACATTAGTACTTGTTGACCACTGACAATAGGCTTGCTCAATATGTGGACGATAGACCACGAATTATAGCTCGTAAAGCACCGAATTTAAGGGACAAATTAGTGCAGAGTCATTTCCAGTGCCCCACCAAGACGATTGGGGTAGGAAGAAAACTCAGAGGGACCTACGCTTGTGGTAACTGCAACATGTGCCAGTACATGCTGGGTTCCGATAATTATGTTTATTTTGGAGATCATAAGGTTATCTCTCTTCGGAATTATGTCAACTGCCATTCCAGGAATTTGGTGTATTCCTTAATCTGCCCTTGTGGTAAAGTTTATGTTGGTCAAACTATCCAGGAATTACGCAGAAGTGCACAACAACATCTATCTAATATTGGTCTTGTACAACGGGATAGATTGAGGAAAAAAAAGCCTTTAACTTCTGTGGCTACCCATTTTTTGGATCAACATGAAGGTAATTTCAGGGGTCTCAAGATTGTCGGCCTTGACTGCATTCACAGCAATATTAGGGGGGCACCTGTGACATCACGTCTACTCAGATCTGAATCCAAATGGATTTATAATCTGGGTTCACTTGCACCTTTGAGACTTAATGAGGAACTCACTTTTACTGGTTTTGATACTTGAGCACTTTATCATATATGTTATATTGTTTTTATAAAATTATTTCACTTTTTTTCACTTTTAAAATGTAAAATTGTTTTCTGTACACTTATCACATTTTTTTTAGTTTTGTAGGTTGTTCACGTGGATGATTTGCCTTGGAACCCCTTCCCCTTCCTTGGTTGGTTCGAGGATTATTCACCTGGGGATTACTTACCTTGGAGAAGAATCAGAAATTGGGCACTTATTTGATTGCATATATATATTATTTGATGGATTACCCCTTGTGTTGTTGGCCTTTACTGTTTTTTTGGAACTCTATACCTTTATCTAGAAAACTTGGAATTATGGGCCCTACCCTTGGTGGATTTCTTTGATGGAATTTCCTTCCCTTGAAATAACTCTTGATGGAGAGGTTTATAGACTTTGGAGTGTTTCTACTGGGAACCTTGACGATGATGAACTTTTTGATAAATTCTCTTTTTTATGAATTTTTTTATTAATAATTTTTTGATATATTTATTTGATGATTTTTTTTTGGGGGGGGGCATTTTTGATATTTTTGATATATATTTTTTATTTATTCATTTTGTTTTTTTGATGAATTTATTTATGAATTTATTTAATGAATTATTTGATGAATTATTTGATGACTTATTTAATTAATCACTTGTTTGAATACATGTACCTGGCTCGGCGTTTGTGTTAAGGGGAATATCAGTTTGATAATCCTCTTCTATATATAGTACAGACCAAAAGTTTGGACACACCTTCTCATTCAAAGAGTTTTCTTTGTAGATTCACACTGAAGGCATCAAAACTATGAATTAACACCTGTGGAATTATATACTTAACAAAAAAGTGTGAAACAACTGAAAATATGTCATATTCTAGGTTCTTCAAAGTAGCCACCTTTTCTTTGATTACTGCTTTGCACACTCTTGGCATTCTCTTGATGAGCTTCAAGAGGTAGTCACCTGAAATGGTATTCCAACAGTCTTGAAGGAGTTCCCAGAGATGCTTAGGACTTGTTGGCCCTTTTGTCTTCACTCTGCGGTCCAGCTCACCCCAAACCATCTCGATTGGGTTCAGGTCTGGTGACTGTGGAGGCCAGGTCATCTGGCGTGGCACCCCATCACTTTCCTTCTTGGTCAAATAGCCCTTACACAGCCTGGAGGTGTGTTTGGAGTCATTGTCCTGTTGATAAATAAATGATGGTCCAACTAAACGCAAACCGGAGGGAATAGCATGCCGCTGCAAGATGCTGTGGTAGCCATGCTGGTTCAGTATGCCTTCAATTTTGAATAAATCCCCAACAGTGTCACCAGCAAAGCACCCCCACACCATCACACCTCCTCCTCCATACTTCACGGTGGGAACCAGGCATGTAGAGTCCATCCATTCACCTTTTCTGCGTCGCACAAAGACACGGTGGTTGGAACCAAACATTTCAAATTTGGACTCATCAGACCAAAGCACAGATTTCCACTGGTCTAATGTCCATTCCTTGTGTTCTTTAACCCAAACAAGTCTCTTCTGCTGGTTGCCTGTCCTTAGCAGTGGTTTCCTAGCAGCTATTCTACCATGAAGGCCTGCTACACACAGTCTCCTCTTAACAGTTGTTGTAGAGATGTGTCTGCTGCTAGAACTCTGCGTGGCATTGACCTGGTCTCTAATCTGAGCTGCTGTTAACCTGCGATTTCTGAGGCTGGTGACTCGGATGAACTTATCCTCCGCAGCAAAGGTGACTCTTGGTCTTTCTTTCCTGGGGCGGTCCTCATGTGAGCCAGTTTCTTTGTAGAGCTTGATGGTTTTTGCGACTGCACTTGGGGACACTTTCAAAGTTTTCCCAATTTTTCGGACTGACTGACCTTAATTTCTTAAAGTAATGATGGCCACTCGTTTTTCTTTACTTAGCTGCTTTTTTCTTGCCATAATACAAATTCTAACAGTCTATCCAGTAGGACTATCAGCAGTGTATCCACCTGACTTCTGCCCAACACAACTCATGGTCCCAACCCCATTTATAAGGCAAGAAATCCCACTTATTAAAGCTGACAGGGCACACCTGTGAAGTGAAAACCATTTCAGGTGACTACCTCTTGAAGCTCATCAAGAGAATGCCAAGAGTGTGCAAAGCAGTAATCAAAGCAAGAGGTGGCTACTTTGAAGAACCTAGAATATAAGACATATTTTCAGTTGTTTCATACTTTTTTGTTAAGTATATAATTCCACATGTGTTAATTCATAGTTTTGATGCCTTCAGTGTGAATCTACAATTTTCATAGTCATGAAAATACAGAAAACTCTTTGAATGAGAAGGTGTGTCCAAACTTTTGGTCTGTACTGTATATGTGCACATATATATTTATATTTTAATAATAATTATGTATAATATTAATAATCATGTATACTCATTTTTTTAGGATTTATTTTCACCATTTATTCTCACTAGAGTTGAGCGAACGTGCTCGTAATGAGCACTGTAGTGCTCGAATCCCCTGAGCTCGCATGGCCGCAGGCACCCGGATCCGTCCTCACCTGACTGTAAGTCAATGGGGGCGGATCCGTTTGGTATGACACACGAGTGTTTTTACTCAGATGTGTGGTCACACCATTCGCTTCTGTCTCTTTCTTGGTATATAATTCAGGATCATAATTCCTGACAAGGATGAGGCAGCTCTTTACCTCAGTGTTCTGAAGTAACTTTTCCTTCTATGTGATTAGGACAGGTTTTTATCCTATATATTAGTACAGGATGGCGGTCATTTTATTTCTAATGATTAATCCCTAGACAAAATGAGACATTATAACTAATGAAAGGTATTTAGGAATATATTTATGGGTTTATGTCTCCTTGAAAGTAGATTCTCACAAACAACATAGAAATTGGTTTACAGTTATGCACCCATTTGTATCAAGGTCACCTTGCTGTTAGTGCATGGGCCCAGATACTTTTTGATTGTATGTTAGATGAGGTATTAGTTTGTATACACAATTAATTTAAAGAATACTGCTATACGTGTCTGACTTTCTCTATAAAGGGGTTCTCTGGGAATTAAGAAAATGAAATGAAATATTACTTTATTAAATATATTCCCACATACTTATTTCATTAGTTAGAATTTATTGTTTTCTCTAGGGATCAATGATTAGGAGAAACAAAATGTCCACTGTCCTATTAGTGGACACAAAATCTGTCCTAATCACACAGGAGGACAAGTTACTTCACAACACTGAGGTAAAATGCTGCCTCATCTTCCTCTCTGCTCTGCTTCTCAGGGAGTATGCTCCTGAATACAGTGCAATATGATATTTAGCTGAATCTTTGTGGGAATGGAGTTCATGAGGAGACATGAAGTACAGAAAGGATGGCGAGAACAGACTATGGTAATGTGGGGCTGTGGTAACGGAGACTGCATACAAGTGCTGCTGCTCATTAGCCACATCTGCTCATTAACTCAATTCCAACAGAGATTCAGCTAAAGATATTATCGTCTGTATTCAGGATCATAATCTCTAACAAGCAGAGAGGAGGATGAGGCAGCTCTTTAGCTCAGTGTTGTGAAGTGGCTTGTCCTGCTGTGTGATTAGGACAGGTTTTGTGTGTACTAATAGGATGGCGGCCATTTTGTTTCTCCTAATGATTGCTCCCCAGACAAAACAAGCCATTATAACTAATGTAAGGTATTTGGGAATATATTTATAATGAACTAATATTTAAGTATTTTCATTTTCTTAATTCCCGAAGAACCCCTTTAACCACTTCCAGTCTGCCCATTGACTATAAACGTCCTGGTAGTGGATCTCTATCTCTGAATGGACGTTTTAAAACGTCCTTGAGCTTTGCCCCCTGTGTGCAGCACCTGTACATAGAAGCTCCATGACTCAGCTACCTCCTGACAGCCAAGAACATGGAGCTTTAACCTGAGACCTTTTTTCCTGGCCTCCAGGCTTTTGATCACTCTGACAAGCTGTCAAAGCCATCACAAATGCTTGTACTATCTCCCTCTCATTACTGCCGGTCACAGAGCAGTTTACAACCACATATGGGGTGTTTCTGCAAACTTCAGAATCAGGAAGATAAATATTCAGGTTTGATTTGCGGTTTACCCTTGCTATCTTATAGGAAAAATGAATTAAAAATTGAAAATCTGCTAAAAAAAATATATTTATTTTTAAATTTCACCTTCCTTCTGTTTTAATTTTTGTGGGAAATCTAAAGGATTAACAAACTTTGTAAAAATCAGTTTGGATTACATTGGGGCTGTAGTTTCTAAAATATGTTAATTTATGGGAGGTTTCTATTATTTAAGCCCCTCAAAGTCACTTTAGAACTGCAAAGGTCCTTTAAAATTAACTATTGGAAATTTTCATGAAAATCTTAAAAATTACATCTAAAATTCGAAGCCTTCTAACGTCCTCAAAAAATAAAATTACATTTCCAAAATTATGCTAACATAAAGTGGACATATGGTGAATGTTCATTAATAACAATTTTATTAGATATCCCTATGCAACTTAAAAGCAGAGAAATTAATATTTAAAAAATTGTGATTTTTTTCAAAATTTTTAGTAAATTTTGGATTTTTTATAAATAAAGGTAAAATATATTGACTCAAATTTACCATTAACACAAAGTACAATGTGTCACAAGAAAACAATCTATGAATGGCTTGGATAAGTAAAAGCGTTCCAAAGTTATTACCACATGAAGTGACACATGGCAGATTTGCAAAATTAGGCCTGGTCAGGAAGGTGGTAAATGGTTCGGATGGGAAGTGGTTAAGGTACCTCCACATGGGATGGATATGCTGCGGATTTTAGTGTATGGTAAATCTGCAGTACTGTAAAGTACCAGCAAAGTGGATGAGATTCTTCAAAAATCTTATGCACATAAAAAAAGCATAAATTGACCTGCTTTGCAGATTTTAAAACTACAGTTGCTTCAAGTATCCACCGCAGATTCACTTGTTGCAATGAATAGGGTTAAAACTGCTGCACATCACCTTATGTAGCAGCTGACATGGTGGGGTAAACAACAAGCACAGACCAATAAGAGTTGGCTAAACTCATCTTGAAACACGATTAAAATCAGCTGCGGTAATCATCTTCTACATTTGTATCAGACATAGGGTTCATGTGTGATGGCTTCCATAAATCATGTTTGGTGGCAGAGGCCTACCTTCAAAAGAGGCAGACCACATGACTGATGTGATAAATTTCTATGCACTGGGCTCCCCCTAGTGGTGGCTGCAGGCGGGTAGCTTTCAGGAAATGTATCAGGCTGTATTCAGGCTGTGTGGCCTGAATAAATTGAGAAATGTAGTGTTCAAAATGTGTGCCATATTTATACTGCACCAGTTCCACTTTACTGACTTAGAAAGTCAGATAAAGTGAGTGAGATCACTTTAAGCGTTTTTTAATACAATTTTTAAAATTAAAATGTCATCCGTTTAATAAAAACATGTTCCTCAAAATCTGGGGCACTGCACATTGCATTCTGCATTGCCTGGAAATGATTGACAAATTCATACTGGAAAACTCAGTGTGGCCCATACAATGCTTTGACATGAGGCCCTATGAGATCTGTGTACTGCCCTGTTTGATGGTATCCAGTTTTATTTTCAGTTATAGACTGTGGATATGAATAAAAAATGCAACATACCTCAAAACAAACTAATCTAACACAGATCTTAAGAAAGCCTTGCACTGACGGTGGATCTGCCACAGATATGAACAGGCGCCTGTCTCTACATAACTTCAGAGGATCCACCGCCGCTTCTAAATGTAAGACAGCTTCCTTGCTGTCTTACATTTATATAATTTTCTACACCTAAAACAGGAATAGAAAATGATAAATGAGATGGACCTGCTGGCTCATCCACTTCCCACACCACGCCCACTTTTCTAGACCTCGCATGAGCAGGGAAAAGTCACAGATTGCTGCACAAAGGACCTAATATAGGTGTATTTCTGTTTAAAAAATGACCCCCATAGTGCCTTGAAAAAGTATTCATACCTCTTGAACTTTTCCACATTTTTTCATGTTACACCCACAGACTTGTATTTTATTGGGATTTTATATGATAGACCAACACAAAGCAACAAGTGTGAAGTAAAAAAAAAATATACATGTTTTCAATTTTTAATAAATGAAAATCTGAAAGTGTGGCGTACATTGTATCCAGCCTCCTGTACTCTATATGTATCCAGTGTGACCAACTGCCTTCAGAAGTCACCTAATTAGTAAATCGAGTCCACCTGCATGTAATTTATTCTCAGTATAACTACAGTGGTTCTATGAAGGCCTCAGAGGTTTGTTTGAGAACATTAACGATTAAACAGCATAATCAAAACCAAGGAACACACCAGACAGGTCAGGGATAAAGTTGTGGAGAAGTGTAAAGTAGGGTTAGGTTCTAAAAAAATATACCAAGCTCTGACCATCTCACAGAGCACTGTCCAATCATCCAAAAATGAAAGGACTCTAGAGGAGCTGCAGAGACCCATATATCAGGTCGAAGAATCTGTCCACAGGACAACTTTTAGTCATGTACTCCACAAATCTGGCCTTTTCGGAAGAAGAAGAAAGCCATTTCTGAAAGCAAACCATAAGAACTCCCATTTGCAGTTTATCACAAGCCATGTAGAGAACACAGTAAACATGTGGAAGAAGGTGCTCTGGTCAGATGAGACCAAAGTTGAACTTTTTGGCCTAAATGCAAAAACTATGGGGGTCATTTACTAAACAATGTACGCCAGTTTTCTGCCATATATCTGTAGAAGATTGCGGCTCAAAAGTTATTTTCCGTGCTCATGCCAGGCCTAAAACAGGGTGTGTGGGGGAGGGAACAGGCCATGAGGTCCATGTCATTTATCATTTTCTACACCTGTTTGAGGCGTAGAAAATGGTCTAAATTTAAGCTAGCAAGTAAGCTGGCTTACATTTAGATCAGCGGTGGATGCACCAAAGTTATGTAGAGACCGCTGCCTCTACAGAAATTCGGCAGATCCACCGCCAGCACAGTCTGTCAACTGTACAAAATGTTCTGTTGTCAATTGTGCAACAAATCTATGAAAATTCTCATAACCTTCAATATTCTCATAACCTTCAAAATGTTTAACTCTTTCCCAACTGTACATACTTAAGTATCCAATGTTATAGTATAGCAGTGAAAATATATAATGTACATATTGACACAATGGTGCTGTAGAATAAATGGAGTGGTCTTACCATTTCTGTTGATAAGTTGCATTGTAGGGTATTGCTATGTCCAGAGGGAGGGATTGTTTCATGAGGCGAGTCTCCCTTATAAATGTCAACAGGACAGGATATCTGTCCCTGTGTGTCCCTGCTTAGCCTGGTCTGAACTGTTGGTCCAGCTAAGCAGAGCACCTGTGTATGGCAGTATATTTTTGCCACCATGGTGATATCTCTGTCCTGCCCCTCTAATGATATAATATCTAGGAGTGATACCTGAGACACCAAGGTCCTGCCTTCCAATGATTACACATACAGTAGCATCTATCCCCCGTCTTAGTGGTAGGAAATGCCTATGTAGCAGTATGCCAGAGGGGGTCAGGGATATAAGTAGCATATGGGCAGTTATTTATTGGAAGCGTGGCATTCTAAATGGCCAAACAGCTCCCTTGTGATGATTATGGGAGGCGTCAGGTTGCAAGGCAGGCAGCTTGGTTCCTTCTGAAGGCTTTGAGGCCTGCCACAGTAAAGCTTCTAAAGTTCCTGCCTATGGAAGGGCTTAAAACATACACACTGATTCTTCTATAGACTGCAATAGTAAATAATTGCAGTCGATGGGTAAGGGATTAGATGATTGAAAAAAGTCACCTGGAGGGATTAAAAATAAATTTGAAAAAAACTAAATTTTAAAGTTTTGAATAATTTTGTATAAAAATATAAAAAAATTGAAAATACTCCTCTTTCCTCATTTTACAAATAAAAAAAATACTGAAAAAACTGAAAAAAATTCTGAAAATGCCCAAATTATTAAAATATATATGTATTTAGTTGGAATGATGGACAGCGTAATGGATATCCATCATGCCATGATGAGTTGCAGAAGTCTTGGAAAAAGAAGGGTCAACATTAGAAATACTGAAGGGGATTTATCAAACTGGTGTAAAGTAGAACTGGCTTAGTCGCCCATAGCAACCAATCAGATTCCACCTTTCACTTTTTCACAGCTCCTTTGGAAAATGAAAGGTGGAATCTGATTGGTTGCTATGGGCAACTAAGCCAGTTCTACTTTATACCAGTTTGATAAATCTCTCCCACTGAGTTTTTGTCTAAACTTGATGTATTGTCAATAAAAGTTAAAACTTATGAAATTGTATTTCAGTATACCATAGAAACATTGGACAAAAACATCTATAAACACTGAAGCAGCAAACTTTGTGAATACCAAAACTTGTGTCAGTCTCGACACTTTTGGCCATGACTGTACATACAAAAACTCTATGAACAATCTCAAAGAGGACATCATCTCCAGCCGTATGTAGAAAAGGATTCAATCTCCAGCAACACAAAGCTTCTTCAGGCCACTTTCACATTGTCAGTTTTTAGTAAAGTTTTTTTGTTAGTATTTGTAAGTCAAAACTAAGAGTGAATCCAAAATACAGAAGAGTGGCAGATCTTTCCATAGACCTTATGCACACATCCATATGTGTTTTGCAGCTTGCAAACCACGAAGCCGCAAAACACTGCAAAACAGGAAACTATAGGACATGTTCTATGTTTTGAGGTGAGGATATATGGATGCGGCCTTATGAGGCCTTATATTGTTTCTAAGGTTAAGCGAATCGGGTTCAGATTGCTGTATCGAAACCCGATTATTTTAAAAACCACGTTAAGATTATTGGCTCCATCCTACTTTAAAAATTGCCTCCGCAGAGGTCTTTCTAAAGTTTTAGTAAATATTGCGAGACTTACTTGTCTCGCCTTTATCATGTGTCACTTTATATTTTGATACAGAAATGTATGCAAATAAACAAAGTCAGAAATGATAGAGGCGAGACAAAGTAAGTCTTGCAATATTTGCTGAAACTTCAAAAAGACCTCTGCGGAGGCAATATGTTTTACAGTAGGATGGAGCTGATATTCTTAATCCCCTTAGTGACCAGCCTGTTTCAGGCCTTACTGACCAAGCGTATTTCTTCCTTTTTTTTATCGTCGCCTTCCAAGAGCTATAACTGTTTTTTCACCATGTATATAGCTGTATGAGGACTTGTTTTTTGCGGGATAAGTTTTAGTTTTTAATGAAGCCATTTTGAGGTACACATAACTTTCATTTTTATTAACTCTTTTACGGCATTCATTTTTCAGTATAAATAACATAATATCTTTGTTCTCTGGTTCAGTACGATTATTTTATGTTTTACTACTTTTGTTCTAAAACCCTTTTTATAAGGCTACTTTCACACGAACGTTGTATTTTTGGTCCGCAAATTGCGGATCCGCAAAAAAAAACAGATGGCATCCGTGTGCATTCTGTATTTTGCGCAACGGAACAGCTGGCCCCTAGTAGAACAGTAATATCCTTGTCCGTAATGCGGACACATAGAAATGAATGGGTCCGCATTTTTCATGTGAAAAATGCGGATCGGAGCCCGCAAAAAATACTGTCGTGTGAAAGAGGCCTTAAAGGAAGAAAATCTTTTTCATCACCACTTCCCAAGACCCACAACTTTTTTTGTGTGAGAGCACTCAACATCTGGATTTGGCAGAAGGTTGTTTCAAGAGAGGCATTAGATGCTTGAAGCACAATATACATCACTGGTTACAATTAATTATATAAATATACAGAGATCATCCAGTACATCTAAGGCTGCAGTCACATGATGAGGTTTCCTAATGCAGGTTTGAAAGCCAAAATCAGGAGTGGATCATAAAAGGAGAAAAAGTATAGAGGACACATGGGACTTCTCTCTACTCCTTTTTTGAATATGGCTTCCAAAACTGTATCAGGAAATCTGATACAGTATCTGATATATCCTTTAAAGGATTTACTACTTGTAGCAATTTGAGTATAAAAGGTTTTGGTGAGGAGTTAGGGGAGCACAGACTATGTCATTGCAGATTTATCCTGTGTTACTACAGTGCCTTGCGAAGGTATTCGACCCCCTGGAACTTTTCAACCTTTTGCCACATTTCAGGCTTCAAACAAAAAGATATAACATTTTAAATTTTTGGTGAAGAATCAACAAGTGGGTCCTAATTGTGAAGTGGAACGAAATTTATTGGATCATTTAAACTTTCTTTCTACTGTACTAATAAAACTGAAAAGTGGGGCGTGCAAAATTATTCGGCCCATTTACTTTCAGTTCAGAAAACTCACTCCAGAAGTTCATTGAGGATCTCTGAATGATTCAATGTTGTCCTAAATGACTGATGAAGATAAATAGAATCCACCTGTGTGCAATCAAGTCTCCGTATAAATGCACCTGCTCTGTGATAGTCTCAGGGTTCTGTTTAAAGCACAGAGAGCATCATGAAGACCAAGGAACACACCAGGCAGGTCTGTGATACTGTTGTGGAGAAGTTTAACGCCGGATTTGGATACCAAAAGATTTCCCAAGCTTTAAACATTCCAAGGAGCACTGTGCAAGCGATCATATTGAAATGGAAGGAGTATCAGACCACTGCAAATCTACCAAGACCTGGCCGTCCCTCTAAACTTTCATCTCAAACAAGGAGAAGACTGATCAGAGATGCAGCCAAGAGGCCCATGAGCACTCTGGATGAACTGCAGAGATCTACAGCTGAGGTGGGAGAGTCTGTCCATAGGACAACAATCAGTCGAACAATTCACAAATCTGGTAAAAAAGTCTCATTTACAGTTTGCCACAAGCCACCTGGGAGACACACCAAACATGTGGAAGAAGGTGCTCTGGTCAGATGAAACCACAATCTATTTTTTTAAAACAATGCAAAACGATATGTTTGGCATAAAAGCAACACAGCTCATCACCCTGAACACACCATCCCCACTGACAAACGTGGTGGCAGCATCATGGTTTGGGCCTGCTTTTCATCAGCAGGGACAGGAAAGATGGTTGAAATTGATGGGAAGATGGATGGAGCCAAATACAGGACCATTCTGGATGAAAACCTGTTGGAGACCTTAGGCTTGGATGGAGATTTATCTTCCAACAAGACAATGATCCCAAACATAAAGCAAAATCTACAATGGAATGGTTCAAAAATAAACGTATCTAGGTCTTAGAATGGCCAAGTCAAAGTCCAGACCTGAATCCAATTGAGAATATGTGGAAAGAGCTGAAAACTGCTGTTCGCAAACGCTCTCCATCCAACCTCAAAGAGCTCGAGCTGTTTTGCAAGGAAGAATGGGCCAGAATTTCAGTCTCTAGATGTGCAAAACCCCAAGCGACTTGCAGCTGTAATCGCAGCAAAAGGTGGCGCAATAAAGTATTAATGCAAGGGGGCCGAATAATTTTGCATGCCCCACTTTTCAGTTTTATTATTACAAAAAAGGTTTTTTCTTCACAATTGTGACCCACTTGTTGTTGATTCTTCACCAAAAATGTAAAATGTTATATCTTTTTGTTTGAAGCCTGAAATGTGGCAAAAGTTTGAAAAGTTCCAGGGGGCCGAATACTTTCGCAAGGCACTGTATATAGTCTCCTACACAATTAAAGGGGTTGTCTCATCATGGACAATGGGAGCATATCGCTAGGATATGCCCCCATTGTCTTGTAGGTGCAGGTCCCACTACTAGGAAACGCACGTATATCCAGAACGGAGCCCCGCAAGGTGGTAGCCAGACTCCCCATAGAAGTGAATGGGAGCGTACCGCGCATGCGCGGCCCCTGCTCCCTTTCATTTCTATGGAGCTGATGGAAATAGCCGAGCCAGTGCTCACCTATTTTCGCCGGCCCCATGGAAGATTAATGGAGGCCGGCTGTGCATGCGCAGCGCGCCCTCCTTCACTTTCGGGGCTCCATTCTCGATATAGGTGAGGGTCCCAGCGATTGGACCTGCACCTATAGTTATATAGTTATATGCCCCCATAGTTTATGATGAGACAACCCCTTTAATGTGCATGAAACAATGTAAATCCCAAAGAAAGTGTAACAGTCTGGAATTTTAGTTGTTCAGGAGTGATTTATTAATAATGGGGAATAAAATGATTTTTTTTTTACTAGTGGTCAATTCGTGTATCAGTAAGAGAGTCATTTTACAGTATAGAATTTATACAGGATGTGGGTGTCAATAGGAAGCAGTAACACAGACGAATGGCAGCAAGGAGTCTCCTTCTTAGAAGAGTATAAAAACAGACTAGTCATTACAGAAGCCTGTAAGTATGTGCTGGAAGCAGAAAAATTTGATGAATACGTTATAAAGTGTCAGCAATGCATATATTCACAATTTTACCATAATCTTATAGGGAATATGTCATCAGAAAATGAACAATTACTTAAGGTTATCCCATGAAAGTATCAAATGAAGCATTATTGCAATATACATGGAATAAATTATTCTTATCTTTTGTGTGTACACTTTGTTCTTTGGTAGCGCCCCCTGCTGTGACATTCTGGACCACCTTCTCCTGCAGTGGTGGACCAGACATGCTCAGTAGCTTCCCTGCTCCCTTCCTCCTCTCAATGCCAGTGTACTAATCTTACACTGATGCAGGTGAAGTAGCTTAGACCCCTCTCATCTCAAGTAAAGCTCAAAGGAGGAAAATAACACAGTTCTTTTGCACTAATATTGTTAAAGGAGTTATCATTTTGCCAAAATCATTGTATTGAGCAGCTTCAGCGCATGCAAATGAGTCCCAAATATTCATGCCTTCATGTCCCCGCCCACCTGCTGCTGATTCAATAAGAGGCAGGTGGGTGGGGAGAGCCGGGAGCTCATGAATATGGGGACTCATTGGCATGTGCTGGAGATGTTAGGATTTAAAGGTGAGGGCACAGAAAACTGGGGACAGATTCCCTTTAAATGTCTGTTATGTGTTTGTTCATGAGGTCATGATTAAGGATTTTTAATCCGAAATGTGTCGACTGTGCATGTGGTACCTGCTCACACAATCTTTATAATGGATATTCAATAAATCTTGGATTTTTTACAGAGACATCGGGTCCTGGAGTTTTTTTTTTATAACATGTCTTCTTTTTTACCACATAGTGAAAACAGCAAAAACGAAACCCATAAAACAATGATGGAGTTGTGTTTTTTTCCCAATTCCCCCCTATTTAGAATTTTTTATTTTTTTTTAGAATATTAAATAGTGCCATTAGAAAGTGCAATTTATGCTGCAAAAACAAGCCCTCAAATGGCTGTGTGGAAGAAAATATAACAAAGTGATGGCTTTTGGTAGGCAGGGAACAAAAAAAGAATGAAAGAAAAAAAGAAAAATGGTTGTATCAGGAAGGAGTTAAAATAGTGACTGACTTTGGTACTATAGTTTTTTATCCATGAACTGCATTTTCTAGCATTTGACATCTCTATTCAGCTTAGATTAGGAATTTACTTTAATGGGTTCTCAGCTATTCATAAGAATGTTTGCCTTTGTGTTTTGGATTGTTTTGCCACATAACTCTATCATGCTTCTAAAAATCAACATTCCATATAGTAACCCTCTGATTTTTATCAAACCACTGACATATCATAGAAACATTTCAGATGTAGAAAAAGGAAAAAATAGGGGAATAATGACAAATGGGGAAAAAAGACACTCAGAGATACTGCATTTTAAAGGAGTTGTGCAGTTTCCAATATTGATGATCTATCCTCAGAATAGGTCATCAACAGTGATCAGCGAAGTTTAGAAAACTTTGATTCGGCTGCTTCGCTTCAAAAGGAATTACTTTGTCAAGAAGCACATTTATTTGTGAGTAGCAGGCGCAATAATGGGGAAACGTGATTGCTCAGATGCTAATCACGACATCTGAGATTAAAAAAAATAATTAGGGCTTTCAGTTAATCCGTGAAAAAAATAATACTCACCTCATCCATTTGAGTGCGAAGCGGCTGCTGCGGAAGATCCCGCACGAATTCTCGCGGGGTGTGTGATGACGTTATCACGGTGGCTGGCATACGGTGACATCATATGCCATCGTGCACAAGATTTCATGAAGTATCTTCAATCAAGATAGCTGTGGCGGCCTCTTTGCACTCAAACGGTTGAGGAACACAAGGAAATTCCCTGAAATTCGGATTGCAGTCCACTTCGAATATATCAATTTGCTCAGCATTAGTCATCAATATCAGATCTGCGGGGTCTGACATCCAACAGCCCTGATGATCAGCGGTTTGAAGAGAACGCAGAGCTTCTCTTCGATATCACAGCAACGAGAAATTACATTGTAATTACAGCTCCTCTGTCTCATTCACTTGAATGGGACAGAGAGTAATTACTACTGCTCCTTCGCATTCAAGTGAATAGGATGGAGTTGTTGTAATTACTCTGCTCATCGCTGCATTGCTGATGGCGAGCAGGTAAAAAGTGAAGAGAATGTAGCGCTCACGGGAGCACTGTGTTGTCTGAAAACAGCTGCTTGGGAGGTGTTGAGAGTCAGATCCCTCCCGATCTGATATTGATAACCTAACCTGAGGATTGGTCATCAATATCGGCAAACTGTCAGTGTAAGGACACATACACACGGCCATATGTATTTTGCGGTACGCAAACTGTGGATCCACAAAATATGGATACCGGTCACGTGCATCCTGCACTTTCCTTGTTTCCTATTTTAGAAATGCTGATTATAGTCTGCAAAACAGACAAGAATTGCAAATGTTCTATGATTTGTGAACGGATTAGATGCGGATCCGTGTGCTGTCGCAATTTTTTTGCTGCATCATAGAAATTAATGGGTCCATGTCCAAACCGCAAAAAATGTGGATTGGATGCGGACCAAACATATGTTCATGTGCATGAGGCATAATACTGACAGTTAAATGCATTACAATACATCATGTAAAAACTATCAGACTCTCAAAAGTTGAAGTCCCCCAGTGGGACTAAAATAAAAAGTAAAACAAATTTTAAAAAAGTGTTTTATAACAATGAAAACTTAAAGTTTCAAGTAAAAACAAAAAGGCCCCTTTCCCCTCAAGCTATTTACTATTGAAAAAAGTAGAAATTTCAGATATTGCCATGTCCACAACGACTGGCTCTATAAAAATATCACTTGATCTTCCCCATCAGGTCAATGCTGAGGAAAAAAACAAATCCTTGCATCCCAAAAATCAAATGAATTGAATGAATTGCTAGCAGTCTGCAGTAAGGGTACAGAGGAGTGTTAACAATTTGGGGGAGGGATGTCCCTGCACAGTCTCACTCTATCCAGTCAGGGCTGTCATTGTTAGACTGTGTAGGCTAGGTACACACCTCAACTGGTAACACGCCTCTGTACCCTTACTGCAGACTGCTAGCAATTCATTCATAACTTCTACTTGAAATAATAAAGGAATGGAACAACATAGAGACATAAGAACAGGTGTTCCAGAATTGTTATTACATGGGAAATGTATAAAGCTATTAAAACAGCCATGTCAGGAATGGTGAAAGGTCCTCTTTAACTTCATTAATTACATAGAACAATTGAATATAATAAAACCATTGTGTAATCATGTGCCCAAATAATCTTTTTGTACCTTCAACTGTGACTAATTGTCCTTCTTCGTTATATACAGTACTCAAAAAATGTTAGGGATATTTGGCTTGTGGGTGAAATGTCGGGATGAACCTAAAATGTACTCTAACCTTTACAGGTGAACTTAATGTGACTTTCTTTAAACCTTTTGACTGCACGTGTCCAACTGTTCAATGTCTCAGTACTTTTTACACAACTTGCTATTTTCTAACAGGGAGCTTAATGGCAACATTCACAATTGATGTTTGAATCCCAATAAATTTCCTGGTTCAATTAGAATTAATATTTAAACAGTCCTCCTCATCATGCTGTTTACATTTTGACATCATGACACCTAACAATTGATCAACAGTACCTTACCACCACTGTTTATCTTCAAGCAGGATGTTCTCAGAAGTCGCCACTTAGCTTAGAGTCTCACAGAGTGTCATCAGAAGGTTGCAACAGAGATATGGAGAGATTGGAAGAGTCACAGAAAGGCATAGACGTGGAAGTCATTTGGCCACATCCCACACTGATGACAGCTTCATTGTGAACAATGTCCTGAGGAACCGGATGATGATTGCTTAACAACTCCAGAAACATTTAAGGGAGATGAGAGGCACCCAAGTGTCACGTCAGACAATTTGAAACCATTTACATTAGCTTGGTCTGCGTGCTAGATGACCTGCAAGGGTATCAGACCACACCACCAGGCACAGGTGTCATCGTCTTGCATGGACCAGGGATCATCTAAGCTGGACGAGGGACAGTGGGCCTCAGTGCTGTTCACTGATGAAAGTCGATTCACACTGAGCAGAAATGATGGCCACCGATAATGTTGGAGACATCAAGGAGAACAGTTTGCATTAGCCACGGTTGTCACCAGACGAGCCTTTGGTCATACCTCCCAACTTTTGAGAATTGCAAAGAGGGACAATGTGTGCGGCGCACACAGGGCCGGCTCCAGGTTCATGAGGGCCCTTGGGCGATAAAGTCTCAGTGGGCCCCCTTACACAGTGATAACTCTCTGAGTATAGACAATGTAGTAGATGTCACCTGCAGTCCTATGTAACAGCACAGATAACACAGTGATGGCTATCGGAGTACAGATAATGTAGTAGTATTACCTGCAGTCCTATGTAAAAGCTACAGGATGCAGGCCCTCTGGAGGAATGTCTTCTTGTTTTATGTGTAGACTCTGGCTAAGGCCTCTTTCACACTAGCGGCAGCCCAGATCCAGCAGGTGAAGGGTGCTGCCGGATCCGGACTGCTGCAGGGACATGTGTGGAGCCGGAACCGCGCTCCAGCCCCACACATGTCACACAGTACATACATACACACACACATATACACAGACAAATACACAATACATACTTACATGCTCCCGGCAGGTCTCCAGAGCGCAGGAGGAGTAGGACGGCGCACACATAGGACGATTCCCCACAGCACCCTCTGCTGGGCACCTGGTGGAATCGTCATCTGTGCGCGCCGTCCTGTCCCTCCTGCGCTCTGGAGACCTGCCGGGGAGCATGTAAGTATGTATGTGTATATGTCTGTGTATGTTTATGTCTGTATGTGTGTATTGTATGTATGTGTGCAGGTGACGGATCCGTTCACCATTGTGTCAAACCAAACGGATCCGTCCCCATTGACTTGCATTGGGGGTCATGACGGATCCGTCTTGGTGCGGATGCCTGGACCGGAGAGCAAACCGCAGCATGTGGCGGTTTGCTCTCCGGTCTGAAGACGGAACTGAATGCTTCTAGGAGCCTCCGTTGTCTTCAGTTCAGTTTTGTCCCCATTGACAATGAATGGGGACAAAACTGAAGTGTTTTATTCCGGTATTGAGCCCCTATGACAGAACTCAATACCGGAATTATAAAACGCTAGTGTGAAAGTAGCCTAACACAATGATGGCTATCTGAGTACAGATAATGTAGTAGTATTACCTGCAGTCCTATGTAAAACCTACAGGATGCAGGCCCTCTGGAGGAATGTCTTCTTGTTTTATGTGTAGACTCTGGCTAAGCGGTCTCTTTTGCAGGCAGAGTTGTGCCAGATAAGGAGGATGCACACTACACACTACCACTCCCAAGAAAATTGAGCTTATAAGTGCCTAACCCAGATATAGCTATGGCTACTGAGAACCGTGGAGGACCAGAAAAATGGAGAGGTGGCTAGACTAAATTGCAGAGCTGCTATCCATGTATAATAATAAGGTGCCTTCTCATTAGCCCCTTTACATGATGATGCCAGCAGGCACCAAGCATGAATTGTGGACAGACCTGTATGAAAGGACAACAAAGGAAGGTACAGGAGATGTGTGACCCGGTAGCAATGCCATCGTATGCTTTCAGCCAACTGGAAATTGGAGTTTTTGTCACTACAGGTGGGGGTCAAATCATCTTATGTAACAGAGGGTCCTGGGGGCTTGAAAGCAGCAATGGAGATGGGAGACCGCCCCTTATGAAGTTGATGACAGCCTAATCCACATCTACTAGTCTTTGAAATGAAACCTGAAGGCACCTGGCAGTCGGTACAGATGGTCCAGAGACCTTGCACGCGTGATTTGTGTGCCAGAACCTACTGATTCCCCAACAGCAGAAGTAACTGATATGGGTAAAATTCTATGGGTACCACCCAGAGCCATTTGAGGATAATAAAGGGTCTTCTTTGCTGCTAAGAGAAGTAAAAATGATTATTTTCAGGTAGAGCATTCACAAGGGCTTATTTTTTGCCTTTCATATTTGAGAACTATGTGACATACTCTCAGGTTGCCAGGACATAAACCAATGTAGGATGCACAGCAGAAGGCAACTGCCCAATAACCATGGTATATCCTGGGAGGCCGATTCATTCTGGACCGGATGTGAACATGTAGAGTGGTTGCAGTGTGTGCACATGTGTTGTGGAGAGAAGCCGCTGTCCAAGACAGCCAGAATGTGACATCTAGGCCACCAGAGAAAAGTCTGCAGCCTCAGGGGCTGTCTAATGCAAGTGAAACCATGTCCTAGTTGGCAAGACACCAGTAACTTCATGTAAACATCAAACACACAGGATCAGACACAAACACACACACACACACACACACACACAGACAGACATACACAGAGACAGACACAAACACACACACAGGGACAGACACAGCTAGAACTCACCACACTCCAGCTCCTCTCCGTATGGGGAACACAGCTCTTGGCTCCTCCCCCACTGGTCACATGGGTGATTACATCAGGAAGGTCCTTGAGCCAAGTAGGAAACTCCATCTATTCTGTTCTGAGTCCTGGGGCCGCTCACCCCAGCAGTGCACTGCGCAAAAATTGCCTGCACTGTTGGGGTAAGCTGCCCTAGAATTCAGAACAGCAGTTTAATGAAGACCAGGACACAGCTACAGTGGGCCCCCCCAGGAGCAGTGGGCCCCGGCACTTGCCCGGGTGTGCCGGGTGCTGACGCCGGCCCTGGGCGCACATCACGGCAGTTTTTTTCATACTAGGCCACCCCTCTAAGTCCACCTAAAGCATAATTACTAGAGCCCCTGCGGCAATTTTTTTCTTGCGTTTCAATGTCCATATAAATATTAACACATAAATCATCAGATTATAGATATTTTAAGGTACAAATTGCACCAAATAATGAAGTTCTGGTCTAATATACAGGTAGAAACCATACAAACACTTTAGTAAGGAGCAATTTAGTAAATTTATTAATGCACATTTATGCATTAATTCCCCAGGCCAAAAAGAGGGACATTTAAGGTTCAAAGAGGGACAGAGGGACTTGGGTCAAAAAGAGGGACTGTCCCTCCAAAAGAGGGACACTTGGGAGGTATGCTTTGGTAGTGGTGGTGTCTAGGTATGTCAATACAGAACTGTCCTACACTTTGTGAATGGCACAGTGACAAGCCCATACTATGTGAATAACATCATTAATCCAATCATTGTGCCTCGGCGTGAACAACACAGGCATAATTTCATCTTCATGGACAACAATGCGCCACCTTTGGATTAGGGCAGTGTATCCTGGTATACAGAGGGAGCGGAGCTCTTGTGCGATCTGGGAGGTTTATAGCATGAA
Source organism: Rhinella marina (assembly GCA_900303285.1). Classification (NCBI taxonomy): domain Eukaryota; kingdom Metazoa; phylum Chordata; class Amphibia; order Anura; family Bufonidae; genus Rhinella; species Rhinella marina. The sequence goes on along the minus strand of ONZH01021307.1, from coordinate 13,660 downwards.
TGCTTGTGCTCTGTGCTTGAGCCGAGTCAGCCGGGTCTGCTGTGGTTGCAGTAAGTGCCGTGCAGGGCGTCCTTTCTGATCTGGGGATGTATATTGCAGCTACTGATGTTTATATTATGTGTTTTACCTTAGATGTCTAAGGCTGGAAGCAGGAAAAGGAGCTGGGAATACATAAGATGTGTTCAGCTTGTGCTCAGCTGCTGCCTGATGAGTGTGAAGGGGATGTGTCTCTGGATTGTGCTTCCTGCAAGATTCCTCTAAAGCAGACCAGTTTTTCACCTGGTTTAGATCCAAGTTAAAAAATTCTGTGTGTGTGTGTGTATATATATATTATATATATATATATACAGTGCCTTGCGAAAGTATTCGGCCCCCTGGAACTTTTCAACCTTTTGCCACATTTCAGGCTTCAAACAAAAAGGTATAACATTTTACATTTTTGGTGAAGAATCAACAACAAGTGGGTCACAATTGTGAAGTGGAACAAAATTTATTGGATCATTTAAACTTTTTTTGTAATAATAAAACTGAAAAGTGGGGCGTGCAAAATTATTCGGCCCCCTCGCATTAATACTTTGTTGCGTCACGTTTTGCTGCGATTACAGCTGCAAGTCGCTTGGGGTATGTCTCTATCAGTTTTGCACATCTAGAGACTGAAATTCTTGCCCATTCTTCCTTGAAAAACAGCTCGAGCTCTTTGAGCTTGGATGGAGAGCGTTTGTGAACAGCAGTTTCATCTGACCAGAGCTCACATGTTTGGTGTGTCTCCCAGGTGGCTTGTGGCAAACTGTAATTGAGACTTTTTTATGGATATCTTTGAGAAATGGCTTTCTTCTTGCCACTCTTCCATAAAGGCCAGATTTGTGAAATGTTCGACTGATTGTTGTCCTACGGACAGACTCTCCCACATCAGCTGTAGATCTTTGCAGTTCATCCAGAGTGATCATGGGTCTCTTGGCTGCATCTCTGATCAGTCTTCTCCTTGTTTGAGATGAAAGTTTAAAGGGACAGCCGGGTCTTGGTAGATCTGCAGTGGGCTGATACTCCTTCCATTTCAATATGATCGCTTGCACAGTGCTCATTGGGATGTTTAAAGCTTGGGAAACCTTTTGGTATCCAAATCCAGCTTTAAACTTCTCCACAACATTATCACGGACCTGCCTGGTGTGTTCCTTGGTCTTCATGATGCTCTCTGTGCTTTAAACAGAACCCTGAGACTATCACAGAGTAGGTGCATTTATATGGAGACTTGATTACACACAAATGGATTCTATTTATCTTCATCAGTCATTTAGGACAACATTGGACCATTCAGAGATCCTCAATCAACTTCTGGAGTGAGTTTTCTGAACTGAAAGTAAATGGGCCGAATAATTTTGCACGCCCAACTTTTCAGTTTTATTATTACAAAAAAAGTTTAAATGATCCAATAAATTTCGTTCCACTTCACAATTGTGACCCACTTGTAGTTGATTCTTCACCAAAAAATTAAAATGTTAAATCTTTTTGTTTGAAGCCTGAAATGTGGCAAAAGGTTGAAAAGTTCCAGGGGGCCGAATACTTTCGCAAGGCACTATATATATACAAGACCTTAAAAATATAGTTAAAAAGACCTTAAAGATTAATACGTCTGTTAACGGAATGTCTAAAAGGAAGCTTTGTATTTTCTGTTATGAAAGAGAAATCATATCTGGTTCATCTGGTCTGGTACTAGAAAATGTACTGCAGGTAGACTGAAAAAAAACAACAACCCTGAAAAAAGAACTGATTCAGGTGCCAGGTTCAGGTCTGTCTACCGCATAGATTCCAAGTCCACAGAAAAGTGGGATTTGCCCCTGAAGTAAATTTATCATTTCACAAACTTTAAAGAAATTCTCTGTTTTCTGGAGGTCACTTTATTGCTGCGGCACCCAATGGATCACAAGACGGATTCCTTAGTTAAAAAAAAAAAAAAAAGTCACTAGTGAAGTCTTTTCTAGTTGTAGTTCCAGTTGCCAGAGCTCTCCGTCTGTGGCTCAGCCAGCTTTCTGATTAAATATGGCGTACCTAGAGAGGATATTTTGAAAAATATTCCGCTTATGAAGTCAGCCTCTGAATTCATGGCAGATATTCCTATTGATGTATTGAGATTCTCAGCAAAAAGTATCTAGCTATAGTACATTTTATTTGCAGAAGGACAATGTTCTGGAGACATTTCTCTCAAGTCACATTTCTGTTCTCTTCCGTTCCAGCCTGACAGCCATTTGGACTACAGTTAGAAACCATCTTAGAGACCCTTAATAAAAATATGGGGTCCTCTTTTTTTCCAGATATAGACGCAGAATCAGATGTCCTTTTGGTCTAGGGTTAGAAGAACGCCTAAAAAGAGGATAGGAATAGAGTCCAGACAAGCAAGAGCTTTGACAGGAATAAGCAACAAGTGGGTCTCTGCCCATGCCAGGCCTCTAAAACTGGGAGGCAGGCTGGCATTCTTTCACAAGGCCTGGTCCCTAATATCCTCAGATGCCTGGGTACTCTCAGACAATAACCAAAGGTTACTCTCTACAACTGCGGGTCAAGCCTGCAGAACAAGCCTTTAGGTCTTCCGGTGGCAAAACTGGTCAAGAATTTGTCAAGACAGGAGCCTTGCATATGGTTCCAATATCCCAAGAGGAAAGAGAAACATACTCAATTGTGTTCCTGGAGTGAAAATGTGCCTCATAATAGATCTACGCTTCTGCAATTCGTTATGGTGAAGGAGTTCCGGTTGGAGACTATGAAATCGGGTTTGGCCCTGTTCTCAGAAGGGTTTTTTTCTTTCTTCCATTGTCCTAAGAGATGCTTATTTGTATATACATATAATTCCAGCTCACAGGAAATACCTACATCTGGTGATTTTTCAAGACAATCAAATTATCCATTGTAGTTCACCTGCTTGCCGTTTGGTCTGATCTCATCAAGATTCTTCTCCAAAATGTTAGTAGTCCTCACGGCAGCTCTGGACTTCTCCATTGTCCCGTACCTGGATGACTGACTGGTCAGGGGATTTTCAGAAACATTGCTGGAACCGCATCTTCAAGCTATTAAATTATTCTGTACTTTGTGGCCTACCATGGCTTTATCATAAAACAAGGAAAAATCGTCTCTAGCTCCAGTAAAAAAAAAAAAAAAATCTTCTTTTTAGCAATAAATAAATAGTAAATTGTAATATATATTCTGGAAATGTCCCTAAATCTGTCCAGTCAAAGGATTCAAAAGCTCAAAAAAGCAGTTCACATTATGATAAGTCATCACAAAACTCCTGTGCGGAAGGCGATGTCTCTCCTGAGGATGTTGACCTTGATCATAGAGGCAGTTTCGCAGGTGAAGACTCATTTGTGTAAACTTCAATGTTCCATCCTGAGTTAGTGGTCTCGCTCCAGACACTCCCTGGACAAGCTGATGTTTCTGAATCTGGTGACCAAGAAGGGACTTTGGTGGCTCAAGAACCCAATGATGGTAGTTTATCTGATTCGTCCTCCTCTGACAGACCTCACATTGGATACCTCCAAATGGTGTTGGCGTGCACATACTGTAGATCTGCAGGTACAAGAGAAATGGTCCCAGAAGGAGTTGAGTCTTCCATCCAACCTGATGGGATTGAAGATAGTGAGACTTGCTCTTCTTTATCTACAGGACTTTCTGAAAGGCAAGAATGTCTTAGTCCAGTCAGTCAGCTTGGCAGTGGTGTACTATTTAAACAAGCAGAATGGGACAAGAAGTACCCTTCTTCCAGAGAATGTGCCCAGCTGATGAACCGGGCAGATAACTGGCTGTTGAATATCTCTGTGGTATACTGCAGTGGTTCATTCAATTGCAAAGCAGACTGGTTGAGTAGATACCCAGTACAGTACTCAAAATGGACTCTCATCAGGCATGTGTTCCGGTTGGTAACGGACAGGATGGGAGTTCTAGAAATAGAGGTAATGGTGACTAGGGAGAATGCTCAGCTTCCATTGTTGTACTCTCTAAACAAGGAGAACAAGCCTCTGACCCTAGATGCTCTTTTTGTTAGCTGGCAGCACACATTCCTATATGTGATTTCCCCCCTTGCCTCTGATTCCAGAGTCCTTGAAAGATCAAAAAGGAGAAGGGATCTGTTATTGTGATAATTCTCTTTTGGCCCAAACGGTCCTGGTTGCATCCCCTCCTGTAAATGTCACAAGATTAATTCCAGAAAATACCTCTCATGATGGATCTCTTGTCACAGAACGAATTCCTTCGTCCAATCCCAGCATGGTTACACCTTACAGCCTGGTGGCTGAGGGGAAGATTATTAGGTGAAGATTTCTCAGAAGAAGTCATTCAGACTGTAAGATAAGCAAGAATCATAATTTAGTTCAAAGAATTGTCTGCCTACAGCCTCTTCCTAGCCTTTTACAGTTTTTCCAGGATTGACTTCAGAAGGGTCTCAAATCTAACACCCTTAAAGTTCATTAACTCTACTCTTATTGGGGCCTTTTCAATAATGCCTCAATCAGAAGCTTTTTCAGAGCAATAAGGATTTCAAATTCTCCAATATATCCCCCTTCTGTATCAGGGGATTTGTCACTAGTTCTCAATTGCCTCTCTATTCGAACGAGTGGAAGATATCCTCGTACAATTGCTGTCATGGAAAACAGTCTTGGCCTATATTACATCCGCACATCGAATAAGTGAAATCCTAGCGTTGTTTTGTAGACATCTTTACTTTAGATATCTCTAGTACTGTCTGGCCTTGAGAATGATGCCCAGTTTTCTCCCGAAGGTTACTTCCCAGTTGGCCCTAATCCAGGAAGCAATTCTTCCAGTTCTCACTTCAGGTAAAGGGAGGTCTGGAGATGATGGCCTACACTTCCTTGAAGTCCATAGATTGTGTCTATATTTGTAACGAGCGAAGACCTTCAGAAACTCAGAAGCATTGTTTATTCAGTTCAAAGGCCAAAACAAAGGCAACAAAGTCAGTCACCTGCCTACATGGGATAGAAGCTTAATCAGTAAATGTTACCAGGAAGCAGGTCCCTTATTGGAATTAAGGCTCACTACACAAGATCGGTTTCTTCTTCATGGGCTGAAGCAGCTTACTGTATATTCCACTGGACCAGATCTGCAATGCAGCTACGTGGTCAAACCCTGATACTTTCATCAACCAGGATTGCTTAGACTTAAATGGCACAATAGACTCAGCCTTTGGTAGAGATGTGCTTAAGGCTGCATTGCGATCTTCCCTCCCTTAAGTTGCTTGTTACGTCCCATTGTGCTGCCTGAGGATGACCAGGAATAGGAAAATTTACTTACCGAAAGTTTTGTTTCCTGTAGTCCGAAGGCAACACATGTAACGATTCAGGTGATGTGGACTCACTGTGTTACCTACCAGCAGGAGTAGGAAACGGCTGGCCAGGCAGGAGGAGCTGCAGAAGCTTAACTTGAGTAGCAGAGCTGAGGTAGTAGCTGAACTTGGAGTAGTAGTGCTGGGATTATGTAGGCGTGGCAGTAGCAGGACTTGAATAGCAGAGCTGTGGTAGTAGCTGAACTCAGAGTAGCAGAGCCATGGTTGTACAAGCTTGGCTGCAGCAGGTCTCGGGGTAGCAGAGTAGATAGTCCGGGTCATACACAGGAGGGCAGCGAGGTACCAGAGAACAGACAGAGGCGTGGTCAGGAACAAGCAAATGGTCGAGGCGGGCAGCACAGGTTCAGGTCAGAAAACAGAGTCGGCAACTGGAGGATCAACGAGGTACCAAAGGATCAGGCAGGAACGTAGAAGGCAGGAACAGACACGGGTCAAACACAGAATAAAAACGATAGCACACCTTTGCTATGGATAAACCACAATATTGCTCAGACATCAGAGTGTGGGCGGGGCCGCCTTAAATAGATGATCTTGGGCCAGGACAGGATCAGGCAGGAACGTAGAAGGCAGGAACAGACACGGGTCCAACACAGAATAAAAACGATAGCACACCTTTGCTATGGATAAACCACAATATTGATCAGACATCAGAGTGTGGGCGGGGCCGCCTTAAATAGATGATCTTGGGCCAGGACAGGTGGGGGACAGATTTCAGGTGCACACACTGCGTGTATAAGAAGCAGAGAGAGCCGACGCCCGCCCCCTACGGGACACAGCCGGAGAAGCCCTGGAGGATGAAACAACATGGCAGTGTCCAGATGGAGCATGGACAGGAATCCTGCGAAGGTGAGTGCTGGGAATAGTAATATGCCGGCAGCTGGCAACCACCGGCATTACAGCACACTTATAACCCACCCAATAAATTCTTACATTGAAAAAAACACATGTGTGGTCGTCTATTGTGACCTTTTATAGGGAGTCTGATTTGTGTTTAATTGAATCTAATTGTTGTTCTGTTCTTCTGTCCACTAGGGGAACTCAAAACTTAACCCATTGTGCTGCCTTCGGACTACAGGAAACAAAAATTTCGGTAAGTAAATTTTCCTAATTTTTTACCATCTGATGCTTAATATGTGTCAAGATCAGTGGATGTGGATCCACTGTGTCACGAGAATGTCTTCCCCTAAGGGCGTTGTCTAAGTGTACCTCCCGTTCTTCACAGTACCCCTGATGGTGGGGATAGGCTTTCCTGAGGAGGTACACCAGGTCGCTACCTCTTGGGGTGAGACAATACTCGTGACAGCTGGCCAGACGGACAGAGTACTAAGGTGCAAAACACCAGAGAGACAGATACGCAGGACAGGCACACACCAAGGGAGGAGATGTGGAAGGATGACTGGAGTCAGCAATGCACTGGAAGCAGACCGGAGAGGATCAGCCAGGGGCGGGAATCAGGAACAGGAACCACGAACAGGAGCCAGGAACGGAAGCCAGGTACTGGATAGTAGTGTTCAAACAACAGCAGGACTAGGGCAATGTTCGCACTGCAGCAGGACTGGGGTGGTGTTCACACTTCAGCAGGACTAGAGCGGAGTTCACACTTCAGCAGGACTAGAGCGGTGTTCACACTTCAGCAGGGCTAGACAGTGTTCACTCTATAGCAGGATTAGAGCGGTGTTCACACTACAGCAGGACTAAAGCAATACGGGAACCTTCGCAAGTCAGGATGACTTATAACGCTCAGGCAAGGAGTAAGTGTCCAAGGAGGACTTATATAGTTACAGACAGGAGGAAAGGGGAGGAACCAATTAAGGAGCTGACCTAATAAAATGCAGCACCTGGAGCCCAGGGCAAAAGAGAACAAGACTTCACACTGACCAAGCAACAAACATCAAGTCAGCAAAGAGCGAGAACGCCGGCCGCAGCGGTAAGTACGCGTGCGCCGCCTGGGACCCCCGGGAGGCGTTACAATATGTAATTTACTTTATTTTCACTTGCCCCGTTTTTGTGTTATATTAACTTTTATAATAGGTAAATTAGCCTCTTAGGAGCAGGGGGGCGGTAACCCTGCTCCTAGAGACACCGTTTGCCCACCTTCAAAAATGCCTTCTTTTCTTGACTGACAGGGCCAGACAGCTCGCTCCATCTGCTGCCGGCCCTGTCCGCGATCCAAATCCCACGCCTGCACCGTGCATCCTTCATTCGGCACAGGCGCAGTGAGTGAAGCAGGCTGTGAGGCTTCCGGCTTCCTCACTGCGCCGAATGACGCAGGCGTGGTATTTGGGTCGCGGACAGGGCCGGCAGCAGATGGAGCAAGCTGCCTGGCCCTGTCAATCAAGAAAAGAAGGCGTTTTTCAAGGTGGGCAAACAGCGCCTGGGGGCTCACTACACACAGGCAGAGCTGATCAGGGTCTCCTTAGACCCTGCAGCACTGCTCTGGCCCCGAGACACCCGGCGGTCACGTGACCGCCGGGACTAACACAGGAAGCGGCGCTGCCGCTTCATTCCTGCTGCGCCGGCTGAGCAGGTAAGTCTCTCCTCCGGCTTAGGAGAAGACAGAAGCGGTAATAAACCGCTCCTGTCTTCTCCTCAGGGTCCCCGCTCTGTCTGTGAGCCGGGACCCGACCTGCTCCTGCTAGATTGCAGGAGCAGGAGCTTTAATCCCAGTGCTGATCAGCGCTGGGATTAAAGGGCCGCCTGCATGTCTATATACGTACTATCTGCACGGGGCATGTGCAGATAGGACGTATATAGCCGTATGGCGGTCGTGAAGGGGTTAATTATGGGAATGCAAAACTTTATTTTAATTTTTTTATCCCACAACATCTGTATTGTAATGCATCCAGGGGGCTGGATCTCACAGGCTAACAGGGAAGGCAGCACGATTCCTAAGGAAGGCATTGAGCTGCCTTCCCAGCCATCGGGTCCCCGTCACAGCAGTGCAGGGACCCGATGGGCACAGGGAGGGAGTACCCTCCACACAGCCCACACATGCCATGGTCAGCGCTGGCTTCGGCATAGTGAGGTTTAGTGAGTTGGCATTGGTGTATTCACTGATGCTGGCGCATACAACAGGCTAACAGGAACAGCCAGTCCCCTTCAGCTGATTGGGCGGGCGCAGCTCCTGTACCCGCCCGATCAGCACGCCTTAGTACTACGGCACTGGACGGGAAGTCACTTTCCGCAGCGCCGTACTATTACAGTGGTGGTCGGGAAGGGGTTAAATGCCCTACTTTCATTATGTAATATCATTGTAGCATAAACTTTTTACATTTTTCCATAAATTTAACCCAAAAGCCAAATATCCATAACTTTCTGTGAGTAGTGTGGTTGCAAAAGAAAAAACAACCCTCTCTTTTTACATCCAATGTAAAATTTGCATTTTAGTTTTAAAAAAATTATTATCCCAGAGTGGTGGCATGGATAGAGAACCAATAATCCCACACCTTTTTCTCACTTAATTCCGTTTAATTCTGGGCCATCTTAAACTGTTTATCCCATAAATAAAAAATAAAAATCAGACATCATACAGTACAATCTCTTTCTAACAAAGCTAGAACCAGCCCTGTACCTCACATCGATCCAGAGATCTCCCCATTCCTTGCTCTGGTAGATTTATATCAAGCTGACAGCTCAAGGGGGGTGTCCATTCTGTTGCAGCTCAGGAGGCATGTCAGAAGACAGTTGAAAGATGAAACTGAGCATGTGCAGCCTTCCTAATGATCTGGTCAAAGAAATAAGAAATTAAGTGGCACTATACAGATACATTTTATTGAATAACTGTAGCTATACAAAATTTTTAATTACATGAAATTACAAAAGTGTTCAGATATAGATAGATAGATAGATAGATAGATAGATAGATAGATAGATAGATAGAAAGAAAGAAAAAGACAAGGCATCACTCCAAATGTGAATAAAGAACTGATAGACTCTCTTTATTCCCCTAGAATGCAACGTTTCAGCCCAGCTAAATGGGGCCTTTCTCAAGCAATGTAACTAGTGTCAAAGTGGTGTATATATACCAGTGAAGTAATACAATACATGGTTAAACAAGTCAAACACTAATCGTGATCATTCACTAATCACTTATGTTCATAAATTATTACATCAAATAGCCTGTATTAGGCATTAATAATAGAGATGAGCGAGTAGTGAAATATTCGAAAGTTCGAAATTCGATTCGAATAGACCGCGAAATTCGACTATTCGACCGAATATCGAATCCCATTAAAGTCTATGGGAAAAAAATGCTCGCCACTTGGAAATCTCAATTCGACCACTTGGAGGTCACCAAGTCCACCCTGAAACCTCAGAAAAGGATGCCAACACTGCTGGAATGCAACTAGGACAGCAGGGGAAGCAAGTCTGGGTGCATATAACGCGCCCAAGTCGCACTATTACGCCACTATCACAGCCTCTCAACAATACACTCCAAAGACAATATAACCTCTCTGTAAAGTGAGACCATACAAGGAAACCTTCTTTCCTCTACATTGCCATGGACCCCAAGCCAAACTAGACAAAAAAGAAGATAAATTCTGCACCCCTTAAAATCACGTTGCCTATGACAACCACAGATGGCATAGGCAAGGGGGAAAGCAATCAAGCCATCACTATTTTTCCCTCTGTGCCATCCCTGCCTTGCCCAGGCACATGTCCCAAAACATCATCCACGCCCGAAGTAACACGGTTACTGCAAAAGGCCATTTGACCACCAACACTTTGGTTTGAGCCCGGGGATGCTACATCTCCCTGACAGCACACTGGGTGAATGTTGTGGAGGCGGGGACGGGCAAACCTGCTACCCCCACCCAAGTTTTGGGCCTTGGTTCTGTCTGATTTCCGCAACCCTTACAGACAGCTCGGCAAACCCCTCCTTCTCCTTCTAGATTTGTTAAATCTGTCCACCACCCAGTCAAGTCCACAAAGTCCAGTCTCGTCGATCGCCTGCAGAAACTGCAGGGACCTCACTCTGACCCTCCTTCCTCCCACCCTGCCCAATGTTATCAACCCAGTGTTCCCACCCATGCAAGAATCGCAGGAGCTATCTGAGGATTTTGTTTGTTCTGATGCCCAAACACTGGAGCAAGCTCCATCCTCTAGCTGATGGTGGTGTGGAACGGGCACTAAAGTGTAAAATGATTAGGGACGATGATGAGACACAGTTGCCAGCAAGGGAGGCTGTTGGAGCAAAGTGAGGCAGTGTAAGAGGAGGTGGTTGAGTATGACGAAGTCAGTGACCCGACCTGGCCCAGTGTCATGTCTAGCAGGTAAAGCAGTGGGGATGTTGAGGGATGCGTAGGACCGCAAAAGGCAGGAAGAGGCCGTGGGCTGGCCAGAGGCTCATGGAGAAGGCAGGCTACAGCCCGCAGGGCCGCATCTCTTCCCTATAACAGGCCCCCACACCAAAGCTCTCCCATCGAGGCTCTTAGGTCCTTGTTGTGAAAATATTTTAATGAGTGGCGCAAAGTTAGCTTGAGGTGAGCCTCGAAAAAATTATATGGAGGCCCAAGAGGTGAGCCCTCGAAAAAAATTATGTGGAGGCCCCAAGAGGTGAGCCCTCGAAAAAATTAAGTGGAGGCCAAAGAGGTGAGACCTCTTAAAAATTGTATTAAGGCCCAAGAGGTGAGCCATAATAAAAATTGTTTGTAGGCCCAAGAGGTGAGACCTCTTAAAAATTGTTTGTAGGCCCAAGAGGTGAGACCTCTTAAAAATTATGTGGAGGCCCAAGAGGTGAGACCTCTTAACAATTGTATTAAGGCCCAAGAGGTGAGCCATAATAAAAATTGTTTGTAGGCCAAGAGGTGAGACCTCTTAAAAAATTGTTTGTAGGCCGAAGAGGTGAGGCATGAGAAAAATTGTTTGTAGGCCCAAGAGGTGAGACCTCTTAAAAATTATGTGGAGGCCAAAGAGGTGAGACCTCTTAAAAATTGTTTGTAGGCCCAAGAGGTGAGACCTCTTAAAAATTGTTTGTAGGCCCAAGAGGTGAGACCTCTTAAAAATTATGTGGAGGCCCAAGAGGTGAAACCTCTTAAAAATTATGTGAGGCCCAAGAGGTGAGACCGTCTTAAAAATTGTTTGTAGGCCAAGAGGTGAGGCATGAGAAAAATTGTTTGTAGGCCCAAGAGGTGAGACCTCTTAAAAATTATGTGGAGGCCCAAGAGGTGAGACCTCTTAAAAATTATGTGGAGGCCCAAGAGGTGAAACCTCTTAAAATTATGTGGAGGCCCAAGAGGTGAGACCTCTTAAAAATTGTTTGTAGGCCCAAGAGGTGAGGCATGAGAAAAATTGTTTGTAGGCCCAAGAGGTGAGACCTCTTAAAAATTGTTTGTAGGCCCAAGAGGTGAGACCTCTTAAAAATTATGTGGAGGCCCAAGAGGTGAAAACCTCTTAAAAATTATGTGGAGGCCAAAGAGGTGAGACCTCTTAAAAATTATGTGGAGGCCCAAGAGGTGAGACCTCTTAAAAATTGTTTGTAGGCCCAAGAGGTGAGCCATAAATATATATATTTTTTTTTTACGGAGCAATTCTAAGGCGGTAAAGGAGGAGGAGGAGGAGGTGGAGGAGGAAATGGCACTTCATACAGATGGCACTTCACTTTTGGCTGCTTTCCACTGTTGGAGAAGCAAAGTCCGGGTCAATCCACTTGCTGTTCATTTTGATTAGCGTCAGCCTGTCGGCACTGTCGGTTGACAGGCGGCTGCGCTTATCGGTTATAATGCCCCCCGGCTGCGCTGAACACCCTTTCTGATAGCACGCTGGCGGCAGGGCAGGCAAGCACCTCCAAGGCGTACAGGGACAGTTCCAGCCACGTGTCCAACTTGGAGACCCAGTAAGTGTAGGACGCCGAGGGATCGGGGAGGACAGGGGTACGGTCTGCCAGGTACTCCCGCAACATCCGCCGATACTTGTCCCTCCTGCTGATAGGCGGGCCCCGCAGTGATGGGAAGTTGCACGAGGGGTGCCATGAACGTGTCCCACACCTTGGAGAGTGTTCCCCTGGTGGCTGTGGGGCCTGATGGATGTTGTGGGACTCTGGAGACCCTCTCCTCTCTGCCGCCAGCGATGGTGGGTGGGAAAATCTCCATCATGTCTGCACGAGTTCCCTCTGGTATTCCAGCAATCGATTCGTCCTCTCTCTACCGGAATAAAAGAGGAGACGTTATCTTTATACCGGGGGTCCAGGAGTGCGAAGACCTAGTACAGTTTGTTCTCCACTATCCGGACAACACGTGTGTCCCGGGAAAAGCAGCCCAGCATGAAGTCAGCCATGTGTGCCAGACTCTGAATAGGCATGACGTCACTGCCCCCACCAGAAGGATCACTTGCCATTTCCTCCTCTTCCTCTTCCGCCTCCTCTCCGCTCCATCCGCGCTGAACCAATGGGACACACACAGCCTGACTGCTACCCTCGCCGCCAGCATCCTCCTCCTCTTCCACAGCCACCTCCACGTCGTCCTCCTCCTCCTCATCCTCCTCCTCCTGCAACTGCCACCGTGAAGCAGACAAAAGTGTGGTCTGACTGTGTAGCTCCGTTGCGTCTCCTCCTACCCCCGTCTCCTCTGCGTGGCAATGCGTTCTCCTTATTGCGATGAGCGATTCTTTAAGGACGCATAGGAGCGGGATGGTTACGCTCACTATAGCATCCTCGCTGCTGACCTTCTTGGTGGACTCCTCAAAGATACGCAGTACATCGCATACGTCTGCCATCCATGGCCACTCGTGGTTGGCAAACTGAGGGAGCTGAGTTGGAGGCACACGTGGATTCATAATCTGGTACTCCATCAATGCTCTCTGCTGCTCACACACCCTGGCCAACATGGAATAGGTGGAATTCCAGCGAGTCGGCAGGTCGCACAACAGCCGATGTTCAGGCAAATGGAGGCGTTGCTGGAGTTTTTTTAAGCTAGCAGCAGCTACAGTTGACTTCCGAAAGTGAGCGCACAAGCGTCGGCACTTTCACCAGTAGCTCTGCCAGGTTGGGGTAAGTCTTTAAAAATTTTTGGACTACCAGATTAAAAACGTGGGCCAGGCATGGTACGTGATTGAGTTCGGCAAGCTCCAGAGCCGCCACACAGGTTACGGCCGTTATCGCACACGACCATGCCTGGTCCTAGCTGCAGCGGCGACAGCCACATCTCCGTCTGCTGCAATATGGCGTCCCTCACCTCTGGGGCGCTGTGCTTCCTGTCGCCCAAGCTGATGAGCTTAAGCACCGCCCGCCTGCTGACGTCTCCCGCGCCAGTGCTGCAACGCTTCCAGCTAGCGGCTGACGGGCGATGTTAAGGGCAGAGGAGGAGGAGGAGGAGG
>ONZH01021306.1:0-95201 GCA_900303285.1 Rhinella marina | reverse complement strand
CCACAAAATGTTTAAGAGGTCTCACCTCTTGGGCCTCCTCATAATTTTTAACAGGTCTCACCTCTTGGGCCTACTCATAATTTTTAACCGGTCTCACCTCTTGGGCCTCAAAAATAATTTTTAAGAGGTCTCACCTCTTGGGCCTCCTCATAATTTTTTAACAGGTCTCACCTCTTGGGCCTCCACAAAATGTTTAACAGGTCTCACCTCTTGGGCCTCCACAAAATGTTTAACAGGGTCTCACCTCTTGGGCCTCCACAATAATTTTTAACAGGTCTCACCTCTTGGGCCTCCTCATAATTTTTAACCGGTCTCACCTCTTGGGCCTCCAAAATAATTTTTTAAGAGGTCTCACCTCTTGGGCCTCCACATAATTTTTTAACAGGTCTCACCTCTTGGGCCTCCACAAAATGTTTAACAGGTCTCACCTCTTGGGCCTCCACAAAATGTTTAACAGGTTCTCACCTCTTGGGCCTCCACATAATTTTTAACAGGTCTCACCTCTTGGGCCTCCACAAAATGTTTAACAGGTCTCACCTATTGGGCCTCCACATAATTTTTAACGGGTCTCACCTCTTGGGTCTCCACAAAATGTTTAACAGGTCTCACCTATTGGGCCTCCACATAATTTTTAACGGGTCTCACCTCTTGGGTCTCCACAAAATGTTTAACAGGTCTCACCTATTGGGCCTCCACATAATTTTTAACGGGTCTCACCTCTTGGGTCTCCACAAAATGTTTACCAGGTCTCACCTATTGGGCCTCCACATAATTTTTAACAGGTCTCACCTCTTGGGCCTCCACAAAATGTTTAACAGGTCTCACCTCTTGGGCCTCCACAAAATCTTTAACAGGTCTCACCTCTTGGGCCTCCACATAATTTTTAAGAGGTCTCACCTTTTGGGCCTCCACAAAAGGTTTAAGAGGTTAACAGTGGAAAGCAGCCAAAAGTGAAGTGCCATCTGTATGAAGTGCCATTTCCTCCTCCACCTCCTCCTCCTCCTCCTCCTTAACCGCCGTAGAATTGCTCCGTAAATAAGAAAAATGTATATATTTATGGCTCACCTCTTGGGCCTCCACAAAATTTTTAACAGGTCTCACCTCTTGGGCATCCACATAATTATACTATAAAATATTAGGCCTTATAATTGGCAACTGTACTGTGCGTTCTCTTGCAAAATTATTTCACGGCTGTGAAGGCAAAATATTGTAACCAAAAAAAAATAAAATGCGGAGGGGGGCTAGCGGAATAGGACGTGGACGAGGACGGGGGCGCGGAAATGCTGTTGGGGGCCATAGTTGCTGGTTGAATTATCTGAGGTAAATGATTCTCCTTTAGACGACGCTTTCCCTTTGCATCGTTCTGCGATTAAACCATAAATAACTCTCTGCATATTTATACCAAATGCACCCAGTACGAAAAAAGTCATAGAAAGTTTCCAAACAGAGACTGGAAAACATCAGTAAGTTGAAAAAAACTGTTCGCTAAAAAAAAAAAAAAAGTTAAAAATAAAATTGGCAGTTGATAGTATCGAGCTATTGTCACAGAGAGACGCGATTACAACACCTTCATTTACATTCAGTACATGTCTCAAGGCATTGGGAGAATGAAAACAGGCCACGGCTGGAGTATGAAATGTACCACCGCTTTGTACTGTCCGATACTGACCCGGTCCAGGGTGATGTCCAGCGAGGAAAGCAGTGGAGAGGTGGTGGTCTGCGCAGCACCGAAAAAGGCAGCAAGAGGCAGAGGGATGTCCACAGGCAGAGGCATGTCCACAGGCAGAGGGATGTCCACAGGCAGAGGGATGTCCACAGGCAGAGGGATGGCCACAGGCAGAGGACAGTTCAGACAGAGAAGTGAGGCCACAGCCAGCAGGGCCGAGCGTAACCATCCCGCTCCTATGCGTCCTTAAAGAATCCCTCATCGCAATAAGGGAGAACGCATTGCACACAGAGGAGACGGGGGCAGGAGGAGACGCAACGGAGCTACACAGTCAGACCACACTTTTGTCTGCTTCACGGTGGCAGTTGCAGGAGGAGGAGGATGAGGAGGAGGAGGACGACGTGGAGGTGGCTGTGGAAGAGGAGGAGGATGCTGGCGGCGAGGGTAGCATTCAGGCTGTGCGCGTCCCATTGGTTCAGCGCGGATGGGGCGGAGAGGAGGCGGAAGAGGAAGAGGAGGAAATGGCAAGTGATCCTTCTGGTGGGGGCAGTGACGTCATACCTATTCAGAGTCTGGCACACATGGCTGACTTCATGCTGGGCTGCTTTTCCCGGGACACACGTGTTGTCCGGATAGTGGAGAACAAACTGTACTGGGTCTTCGCAATCCAAGTTGGACACGTGGCTGGAACTGTCCCTGTACGCCTTGGAGGTGCTTGCCTGCCCTGCCGCCAGCGTGCTATCAGAAAGGGTGTTCCGCGCTGCCGGGGGCATTATCACCGATAAGCGCAGCCGCCTGTCAACCGACAGTGCCGACAGGCTGACGCTAATCAAAATGAACAGCAAGTGGATTGACCCGGACTTTGCTTCTCCAACAGTGGAAAGCAGCCAAAAGTGAAGTGCCATGTGTATGAAGTGCCATTTCCTCCTCCACCTCCTCCTCCTCCTCCTTAACCGCCGTAGAATTGGTCCGTAAATCAGAAAAATTGGGCCTCTTGGGCCTCCACAAAATGTTTAAGAGGTCTCACCTCTTGGGCCTCCACATAATTTTTAAGAGGTCTCCCCTCTTGGGCCTCCACATAATTTTTAATACGTCTCACCTCTTGGGCCTCCACAAAATGTTTAACAGGTCTCACCTCTTGGGCCTCCACAAAATCTTTAACAGGTCTCCCCTCTTGGGCCTCCACATAATTTTTAATACGTCTCACCTCTTGGGCCTCCACAAAATCTTTAACAGGTCTCCCCTCTTGGGCCTCCACATAATTTTTAATACGTCTCACCTCTTGGGCCTCCACAAAATCTTTAACAGGTCTCCCCTCTTGGGCCTCCACATAATTTTTAATACGTCTCACCTCTTGGGCCTCCACAAAATCTTTAACAGGTCTCACCTCTTGGGCCTCCACATAATTTTTAAGAGGTGTCACCTCTTGGGCCTCCACATAATTTTTATCGGGTCTCCCCTCTTGGGCCTCCACATAATTTTTAATACGTCTCACCTCTTGGGCCTCCACAAAATCTTTAACAGGTCTCCCCTCTTGGGCCTCCACATAATTTTTAATACGTCTCACCTCTTGGGCCTCCACAAAATGTTTAAGAGGTCTCACCTCTTGGGCCTCCACATAATTTTTAAGAGGTCTCACCTCTTGGGCCTCCACAAAATCTTTAACAGGTCTCACCTCTTGGGCCTCCACATAATTTTTAAGAGGTCTCATCTCTTGGGCCTCCACAAAATGTTTAAGAGGTCTCACCTCTTGGGCCTCCACAAAATGTTTAAGAGGTCTCACCTCTTGGGCCTCCACATAATTTTTAAGAGGTCTCACCTCTTGGGCCTCCACAAAATCTTTAACAGGTCTCACCTCTTGGGCCTCCACATAATTTTTAAGAGGTCTCACCTCTTGGGCCTCCACATAATTTTTAATACGTCTCACCTCTTGGGCCTCCACAAAATCTTTAACAGGTCTCCCCTCTTGGGCCTCCACATAATTTTTAATACGTCTCACCTCTTGGGCCTCCACAAAATGTTTAAGAGGTCTCACCTCTTGGGCCTCCACATAATTTTTAAGAGGTCTCACCTCTTGGGCCTCCACAAAATCTTTAACAGGTCTCACCTCTTGGGCCTCCACATAATTTTTAAGAGGTCTCATCTCTTGGGCCTCCACAAAATGTTTAAGAGGTCTCACCTCTTGGGCCTCCACAAAATGTTTAAGAGGTCTCACCTCTTGGGCCTCCACATAATTTTTAAGAGGTCTCCCCTCTTGGGCCTCCACAAAATCTTTAACAGGTCTCACCTCTTGGGCCTCCACATAATTTTTAAGAGGTCTCACCTCTTGGGCCTCCACATAATTTTTAAGAGGTCTCACCTCTTGGGCCTCCACAAAATCTTTAACAGGTCTCCCCTCTTGGGCCTCCACATAATTTTTAATACGTCTCACCTCTTGGGCCTCCACAAAATCTTTAACAGGTCTCCCCTCTTGGGCCTCCACATAATTTTTAATACGTCTCACCTCTTGGGCCTCCACAAAATCTTTAACAGGTCTCCCCTCTTGGGCCTCCACATAATTTTTAATACGTCTCACCTCTTGGGCCTCCACAAAATCTTTAACAGGTCTCACCTCTTGGGCCTCCACATAATTTTTAAGAGGTCTCACCTCTTGGGCCTCCACATAATTTTTAAGAGGTCTCATCTCTTGGGCCTCCACAAAATGTTTAAGAGGTCTCACCTCTTGGGCCTCCACATAATTTTTAAGAGGTGTCACCTCTTGGGCCTCCACATAATTTTTATCGGTTCTCCCCTCTTGGGCCTCCACATAATTTTTAAGAGGTGTCACCTCTTGGGCCTCCACATAATTTTTATCGGGTCTCCCCTCTTGGGCCTCCACATAATTTTTAATACGTCTCACCTCTTGGGCCTCCACAAAATCTTTAACAGGTCTCCCCTCTTGGGCCTCCACATAATTTTTAATACGTCTCACCTCTTGGGCCTCCACAAAATCTTTAACAGGTCTCCCCTCTTGGGCCTCCACATAATTTTTAATGGGTCTCCCCTCTTGGGCCTCCACATAATTTTTAATACGTCTCACCTCTTGGGCCTCCACAAAATGTTTAACAGGTCTCACCTCTTGGGCCTCCACATAATTTTTAAGAGGTCTCACCTCTTGGGCCTCCACATAATTTTTAAGAGGTGTCACCTCTTGGGCCGCCACAAAATTTTCCATGAGCCTATGACCAGCCCACGGCCTCTTCCTGCCTTTTGCGGTCCTACGCATCCCTCAACATCCCCACTGCTTTACCTGCTAGACATGACACTGGGCCAGGTCGGGTCACTGACATCTCAAGCGCCAACAATTTGGGCATTTTAAGGCTTCTGCATGTGTTTTTGAGTTGTTTTTACATTTTAAAGAAGACATGTCTGACCACATCTCACACACACACACAATGACAATTAGGGATGGGGTCTATTTGCTTTCCCCCTTGCCTATGCCATCTGTGGTTGTCATAGGCAACGTGATTTTAAGGGGTGCAGAATTTTATCTTCTTTTTTGTCTAGTTTGGCTTGGGGTCCATGGCAATGTTGAGGAAAGAAGGTTTCCTTGTATGGTCTCACTTTACAGAGAGGTTAGATTGTGTTTGGAGTGTATTGTTGAGAGGCTGTGATAGTGGCGTAATAGTGCGACTTGGGCGCGTTATATGCACCCAGACATGCTTCCCCTGCTGTCCCAGTTGCATTCCAGCAGTGTTGGCATCCTTTTCTGAGGTTCCAGGGTGGACTTGGTGACCTCCAAGTGGTCGAATTGAGATTTCCAAGTGGCGAGCATTTTTTTCCCATAGACTTTAATGGGATTCGATATCCGGTCGAATAGTCGAATTTCGCAGTCTATTCGAATCGAATTTCGAACTTTCGAATATTTCACTACTCGCTCATCTCTAATTTGTATCACTGAGCTAAAACAACTAAAAAACTATTTTTTTTATATATTTTTTTTATATATTTTTTTTGTAGTTTTGTTTTTTTTGGAACATGACGTGCAGAAACTATCGTAAAGCTGACTGACACACTACTGACGGTGGCTATTTAGACTGCGACCCAGACAAATGTCGCACAGAGATTTTTGGGATCAAGCTATATACGTGACAGGCAGCAAAAGACTTGGTTGTATTAAGTGACGTACAGAAAGTGTCACCTGGACAGAAAATACGGATTGGAGTGAGTATGCTGAACTGAACTGAGAATTTTCTGGATCAAGCGGTAGATGATATTGGTAGCAAATGACTTGGTTGTATTGTGTGACGTACAGAAAGTGTCACCTGGACAGTATATACGGATCGGAGCGAATGTGCTGAACTGTGACACACAGAATGGTTTCACGCAGCTGTGTGAAATGGATTTGTATCACTGAGCTAAAACAACTAAAAAAATATTTTTTTTAATTTTTTTTTTATATATTTTTTTTGTAGTTTTGTTTTTTTTGGAACGTGACGTGCAGAAACTATCGTAGAGCTAACTGACACCCTACTGAGGGTGGCTATTTATACTGCGACCCAGACAAATGTCGCACAGAGATTTTTTTGATCAAGCTATATACGTGACAGGCAGCAAAAGACTTGGTTGTATTAAGTGACGTACAGAAAGTGTCATCTGGACAGAAAATACGGATTAGAGTAAGTGTGCTGAACTGTGACACATAGAATGGTTCCACGCAGCTGTGTGAAATGGATTTGTATCACTGAGCTAAAACAACTAAAAAACTATTTTTTTTATATATTTTTTTTTTATATATTTTTTTTTGTAGTTTTGTTTTTTTTGGAACGTGACGTGCAGAAACTATCGTAGAGCTGACTGACGCACTACTGACGGTGGCTATTTAGACTGCGACCCAGACAATTGTCGCACAGAGATTTTTGGGATCAAGCTATATACGTGACAGGCAGCAAAAGACTTGGTTGTATTAAGTGACGTACAGAAAGTGTCACCTGGACAGAAAATAGTGAGTGTACTGAACTGTGACACACAGAATGGTTCCACACTGCTGTGTGAAATGGATTTGTATCACTGAGCTAAAACAACAAAAAAACTATTTTTTTATTTTTTTTTTATTTTTTGGATTTTTGTTTTTTTTGGAACGTGACGTGCAGAAACTATCGTAGAGCTAACTGACACCCTACTGACGGTGGCTTTTTAGACTGCGACCCGGACAAATGTCGCACAGAAATTTTTGGGATCAAGCTATACACGTGACAGGCAGCAAAAGACTTGGTTGTATTAAGTGACGTACAGAAAGTGTCACCTGGACAGAAAATAGTGAGTGTACTGAACTGTGACACACAGAATGGTTCCACACTGCTGTGTGCAATGGATTTGTATCACTGAGATATAACATTAAAAAAAAAGGGGGTTATATATGGCGATAGCTGCACTACTAGTGCCAGCCAAGCCAGGAGACAAAAAAAAAAATTCTTGTAGCCCTTAGAAGGGCTGTTGGGTTCTTTGTGGGTGATTCCTGCCTAACAAAGAACTAAATGCAGGCCCTAACACTCTCCCTGAAACGCAGCAGCTCTATCCCTAACGACATCCAGACGGCATCTGAGCCGAGCACCGCGGCCAGTCACTAGTATATTCCAGGGTCACCTGATCAGGCCAGCCAACCCCTGCTATCGACATGTAAGGGCCCCACGTGATGCTGGGTGTACCGCACAGTCTCCTGGCTTGTGATTGGCTGAGTTTATAGGCGCCAAAAAAGCACGATGCAGAAGTTGCCATTTCTTCGAGCATGGCGAGATACTCGTCCGAGCAGCGAGCACTTACGAGTACCCTAATACTCGAACGAGCACCAAGCTCGGACGAGTATGCTCGCTCATCTCTAGTCGTTGATTATGTTTTCTAACTCCAGAATTAAAAGTGCAGGAAATTTACCGTCGATTAACAGGATCAAACCATTAATTTCAATCTCTGGGCATATAATTAAAGGAGTTTTCCGAGTTATATATTTTGATGACCTATCTTCAGGATAGGTCATCAATATCAGATCGGCGGGGGTCCGACACCCGGCACCCCCGCCGATCAGCTTTTTGAAGAGGAGGCACGCGCTGTACCAGCGCTGCCTCCTCTTCACTGTTTACATGCTGGCCGTAACAGGGGTAGTGGTGAGTAGGTGTAATTATACTTCACTGCCCCATTCAATTCTATGGGAAGAATCGCTTCCATAGACTTGTATGGAAGCGATTCTTCCCATAGAAATGGATGGGGTGGTTAGGTGTAATTACACCTACTCACCACTACCCCCATTACAGCATGTAAACAGTGAAGAGGAGGCAGCGCTGATACGGCGCGTGCCTCCTCTACAAACAGCTGATCGGCTTGGGTGCTGGGTGTCGGACCCCTGCCGATCTGATATTGATGACCTATCCTGAGGATATATTACAAAAAACAATAAATATGATAATAGGATTATTGTTATTGAATTTTCAGAATTAAAACTGACACATGACTACTGTATATAACAATAAAAAAGCCAAAATGCTGGTGAATAGGGACGAAAAGTATCATACTTATTAGTGCAAAGCATATACAACATACACATGATGCCACGGGCCGTACTGTATAAGGAAAAGATGAAAGAACCAGTTGGTAAAGAACCTGCTTCGTTGCGAACTTTGCAATTTTTCGGATGACAAACAAGCCAGAACCTTTTCAGGTTCATTTCGGCCGAATCCAGTGCCATTTACTACACATGTCTACAGGAAAGAAATACTAGGGAGGAAGAAGAAGGGTGCTCACATGACCCTCATAGTAAGTGTGGGAGGGAGGGGGCTTGCCCTAATTGGCTCCCAGGCTGACAGATGAGCCAATCAGTGCTGCAGCAGGGAGGGAGGTGCCCTAGCAGAATGAGCAGAATGTCATTCTGTGTTCGGCGGTGAATATAGGTGGGTGGGTGTAGCAGTGTCTGCCAGAAAAACAATCTTAGGGAGTCAGAGGTGGAATAAGAGCAAAACTGTTCAATGTGTGTTGTATCATCCATGTAGCACTCTACAGTAAGTCTCAGTGAGAACATCTGATGTCCAGAGCAGGGGGGGGGGGGGATGATGACGATAAAGAACCCACTATAATATACCTTAGTCTCTTAGTCTGACAGGGAGGGTGAGGACTCCGAAGACGATTGTGTGTTGGACAGGACCTAGAATGGGGTGCTGAGGAGGAGGCAACATCAGAGGAGGAGGGTGATGGCAGCAGCAATAAAGAGCAGAGGCCATGTACAGTACCTCCCAAAGAACAGCCATGGCCAAGTTTGCTTTGAGATTTGGTGATGCCGCTGACACTGTGAGTGGGTTAGACCCAAAACATGCTAGAGCTAGGTCGAACTCGGCTGCCTCTAACTCTGCACGAGTATCTCCCAAATGGAAGTTTTTGTCCATGCTGCTGGAAGACAGAAGCATTGCCCTGTACAAGTAGGCAGGCAAACACAAACGTAGGCACAAAAGCTCTATTGAACCACATGAAGCGGCATCACCTCATCCTTTGGGCAAGCAAAGTTGGCAGCCAGCTGCCATAACAGGATTTCTCTCCTTCTTCCCCTCCCCCTTGCCAGAGCCAGGCCACATCCACAGGCAGCACAGTGTTTTTCAGATTGTCAGCATCCCTTTCCGCTTCTCCAACTCGGACTCCTCCTTCTCCACTCCATTGTCAGCCATCGATAGCAGAATGTGTGGCCTGGAAAAAACTCTACATGCCCAGCAATCTGCTGGTGCGCAAGTTTAATTCCCTCCTGGCCAAGTTGCTGGTGGTGGAGTTGGTGCTGTACCATTTAGTCGAGTCTGCTGCCCACTGGGTCAATGTTTTTATGGCAGCAGCGTGACCCCAGCAACAAGGCCAAATCCTTTTGACCCCCTTCCCTCATGATTATGTCAGCCTGGCTCCCACACCAGGCACTTATCCACCTCCTCCTCCATGGATGCTCGCTCGTTCACAACATCAGCAGGGCACAGCATCACTGGCACTTCCCTTCCTTCAAATCACATGTGTCAAGTCAAGTGGTGCCACGCCGTGTCGGAGCTGATACGCCTGGGCGAGAGTAGCCACACTGGTGAACAGTTGCTAAAATACATCAAGCAGCAAACATCTCACTGGCTGTCACTCTATTGACTCCAACTGGGCAAAGTGGTTAGCGACAATGGGTGCAACATACTGAACCTGGGGGAAATAACACATGCTTCCTGCATGGCGCACGTCATCAACCTAGTCATGCAATACTTTCTGAATAAGTATACTGGCTCGTGCCAGGTGCTGGCAATGTCCAAGAGACTGTCCAAGCAGTTTAGCCCTTCTTACGTGACGAGGAACGCTCTCCTGGACTTGCAGCTTAATCTGTGATGTGCCAACTTGCTTGAATTCAACATTGCACATGCTTAAGGGTTTGTACAAGCAGCGGAAAGCCTTAAACTATTTTGTTATGCACCAGACAGCCTCAGCAGCAGGGACCCTGTGTTGCTTTAAGGTCACGCAGTGGCAGCTCATCAAGTGCTGAAGCCCTTCGAAGAGAACACAAAGTTTGTCAGCAGAGACAACTTCGGTATTAACGATGTCATTCCCCCTTCTATTTATTTTGGAAAAGAGGCTGATGCTCATGCTGCAGGGAATGCTGGCTGAAGAAGAACAGCTTACACATCTTGCTGTCTGCCCTGTAGCTGTTGGAGAACCATAAAGGGAATCTTCCATCTGGAGGAGGAGGATAAGGAGCTGCCACTGCAAGAGGAGGAAGGGGAGTCAGAGGTGGAGCTTCAAGAGGACGATGATGACAATGGCACCAGCCAGGACACCCAATCATTTCTGTGGGGGCAGAAATGGAAAAAACTGTCTCCTCAGGCATGCTGGCCAGAATGGCATTGGCAACCTGTATGGTCACTTGCTTACGTAGTGACTAGCCTATTGCTGACATCAAGCAGTCTGATGAAAGGCATATTTTTAGACCCTCTCTATCAAAGAAAAATGAGGGAATGTTTTCCTCCCGTAAAAAGGGAGACCAAATAACGTTATTACAAGGAAACACTGTGTACGCTGGTGGCAAGTGTAGAGCGAGCAGACGCTTGCCACCAGTGTGTCTGCAAGGGAGGCCCCTCTCGGTCCCCAGCAGAGTTGCACCGTTCCCATCACCACAAGCAGCAGAAGCCACAGCAGAAATGTCAGTCTCCTCAACATGATGGAGCAGTTTTTCCATGTGCCGGGCCAGGCTGAGGCCAGTCAGCATGCCAACAGCTCCCGCCTCATGGCCCAGGTTCAGGTCTACCTGCAATCTGGCCAGTCTCTGGTGCATAACCTTTTCCCTGAACCCATGGGCAGGTAGACTGGAACAGAGGCCTAAACTGGCACAGCACTCTTTTATTCTTCTTTCTTGCCCAGCCTCCAGTGTCATCTTGGAGAGGGGGGCGTGGTGACACTCAAATGGACTAAGTTTTCCTCCACCAATGTCCAAAACATCACTTTTTTCAAAAAGAACCAAGCCCCAATTCAGGAGAATTTTCACAATCCTTTGGCTGAGACTGATGAATAGATCTAGCCTTGCCGTCAGTGCCCCATCTTGCCACTGTCACTGCCTACCTCCATCATGCCACTGCTACGGCCTGTCACCCATCATGTTCTGTACGGCTGCTGCCTGTGCCTACAATCATCTTCAGTAGGGTTGCTGCTGCCTCCATCATGCTGTTGCATGCCTGCCAACATGTACTATATGGGTGTTGCTGCCACTGCTGCCTCAAGTGCTGCTACTTCTCACTGCTTATCCCTTACTACCACCACCATTAAGGTAAAGGATCTGCCACCACTACCACTACCATCACTACTACTACTACTACTACTACTATTATTACTACTACTACCCATAAACAGCCGACTTGCTGCCTTGTATGTTCCATGCTATAGTGCCTCTGCTGCTGATACTTTTGCGGCCGCATGCCACTATATCCGGACCCTTTCCACATTTACACTGCACTGCTGCTGCTCCCAATTAAAAGTGAAACATTTTTTTAGGTTCGTTCACAATGAGTCATTTTTATTACTGACAATCAACACTTGTGTGTGTTTTATGGGCAGGCATTCCAACTCTGTCAAGGCATCATTTTTGGATGCTTGGTCCCCCAAGCCACCTTTTTTTCCCTGTAACACCTTGTGTGTTTAAACATCATTTGCTCCTGATAAGACACCACATATGCTGGCATGTGTTTTTAAACCCTCTGTATGTTAACACTGTCAAACATACATTTACCCATAGCTATGTATGTCAGTGTCACTCAACAATGATTCACAAGTGCTGTTATTGCGTTTGAGAGCTTGCTGAACGGAGAGGGAAAAAGAAAAAAAATCATAAAAAATATTCATAAAAAATTCTATATACCAATTTTCAGGGCAATTGGACCAACTTTTTCAAAAGTCGGTGAACCTAAACTGAACTGAATCTTGGGTGATTCACTCAACTCTTGTAGGAAGTCATTAGAGAAGTAATGGTACAGTTAGGAAGCAATTGTGGGCAACAGACTGCAGGAGATTTTCTTACTTTGTGGGCACAGAGGACCTACTATTAATTTGGGTACACAAAGGTAGCATAATACTTTGGAGACACAAAGAGGGATTATTACTGTGGGGAATACAAAGATGGACACTTACTGTGGTGCGCAAAAGGGGCATTACTTTGTAGGGGCATAAAGGAGGAATTGTGTACTGTGTTGGAGCACCGAGGTGGCACTTATGACTTTGTGGGACACAAAGGAGACATTATTTTGTGATGAGCACAATTGGGGAATTATTACTTTGTGTGGACACTATTATTGTGAGGGCACAAAGGGGAACACTATTACTATGTAGGGGGCACGGAAAGGGGCATCAGGACTAGAGATGAGCGAATCATGCAAAATTTTATTCGCCGAACATTCGCCGAACTTTTCCTAAGATTCGTATATTCGACGAATAGATTCGTTGAATTTGCGTACAAAATATACGTAATTATATGGCTTTTAGCGAACATTCGTGCACTAATAACGAACGTTCAGGTAAAAAGGTACGCAACCTCTTTGAACACGTACGCATAGGCGTACAAATTGCGTACGAAAATTGCGTACCCTCTCCTTTTTTTTTTAGAGCTCGAGGTCTGGCTGGAACTGGACCCCTTTTGCTTATCCATTCAAGACATTTTTCAATTCACTCTGTGGCCCTGCAGCTGGTCTTTGTCCTTGTATCTCCCTGTCTCTCCCTATCTCTCCCTGTCTCTCTCCCTGCCTGATTAATTACTAGCCCTGAACTGGCCCTGCACTTGCCCTGCAGTATCCCTGATATGTGTAATATGGATTCCAAGAGCATCTACATCCCAATTTTCACAAAACAGGTCTCAGAGTCTCAGAACTTCACACACATTGCTTCTGCTCTTCTCAGCAGTCGCAGCAAAAGTAATGCGTCACTGGCTTACCGAGCCTGAGCCAATCAGAGCAAGCCCTGCCCACTAGGTCAGGTGACCAATTTCTTCCTGGGCTTTTGTGCACGATAAACAAGCTAACAGTAAAATTTCGCTAATGAATTGAATTCGTATGCACCAGTGTATAGAGTAAATTATACGTAGCAATAGCGTATAATTTATAGAACAACTACGTAGCGAATGCGTACAAAGCCGAAGCGAATCACCTAATATTCTGATTCGCTTCGCAGCTAAAAATTTCCAAGATTCGATATGAATCGATGAATAGATTTGCTCAATCAGGACTAGCAGCAGGCAGAAGATTTTGTGTACTGAGACTGGTTGTCACTGGAGGCTGAGGAAGCCAACCGCGAAACACGCGTCGGGGTACAGGAGATTGTGGTCGGTATAATGCACCATGGATTATGATTGAACTTTGGGGTATTTTATGCCTATACTATTTCTTCTGATTGCACTGGCACTTTATACTGTGTTTATATTATAATGATGTGGTCACTTGACTTATCTGTTGTTTAGTATGTAGCATAATACTCGCATGAATTGTCATTATGAATTGTCAAGCATTGATGATTACCGTCCTACATCTCCTGTTCTGATCATGTACCTGATTTTTCTCCTCCATCATTAAGATCATTTTATTGTATGTTTTTACCTTGTATGAATAAAGATTGTAGTATTTACGGATTTGGGCTTGTCCTGCCTACATTTTGGTGTTGAAGTATTCATGGCTGTCTGGGCCTGGACATAGAAGAAAAGGAAAAGTGAATGACTGCAGAAAAGATGTCACCTGAGATTTACAGGATGCAACTGCACTGTATTCACTTCTCAGAGAGTTGAACTATTAAATGATCATTGGTAACTGCCCTATAATAGACCATAAAAATGACTTGGGATCAGGGTTGCCAACCGTCCGTAAATTTACGGACAGTCCGCAAAACCTGGGTGTTTTCTTCTGCCGTCTGTAGCGTCCGGCAGAAAAAAGCACTGTCCGTAAACCCTGTGGCCCGAATTCTGCACTGCGCATACGTGCGCGCGCAGTGCAGGGAGCTGGGAGCCGATGCATCTGGACGCTTGAGAGTGGAGACAGGAGGAAAAGTGCCGGAAGTCAGGAGGAGGAGGAGTCCCACACTGACCACCAATGAAAGACCGGCTATCTTTCAAAGTTCTCTGCCTGCAGCGTTCCCGCGCCGCCCTAAACAGAGAGACTGGAGCGGGACTTGATAAGCAGCAAGCTGGTGCTGTTGGCAAGTGAGGAGGAGCTATAGCTAGCCTGTCAGTAACCCTTGCATGATGTCTGCCTCAGCCATTACATCACCCCAGTGTCCTCCAGCCCTGTTTGCTGCTAGAGATTTATCAGCATATGTGACAGGAAGATGATGCAGATGTATGACCAATGTTGACAGAACTGGCCTATAGGGCATCATTTAAACTATTGAGGGTACTATAAGGGGTACCATAGGGGACTGAAGCTAATGAGAGCATTATATATGGGGGCATTTAAGCTGTTGGGGGGCAGTACAGGGTACAGTAAAGCTACTGGGGGCACTTTAGGGGACAATATAATTACTGGGTTCACAATAGGTGACTGTTAAGCTACTAAGGGCATTATAGGGAGGCATTTAAGCTACTGGAGGCAATATATGTGGCATTATAATTACTGGGGGCACTATAGGGGGGCCTTATTACTTTTGGGAGCACAGTGACCTTGGTTTGGTCCAGGGTATATATATAACACCTGAAGCAACTAATAGCTGAAGACTAAGAGCTATCGAAATCACCCTGTTTGTGACCCAAATGATAAAACTTTAACTTTTAATTTATTAAATTTAATAACCCCAAACTGTCAAACAAAAACAGTTAAAAATTACTATCCTCTCTCACTTGTGGCTACATATTTCTAGTAGTGTTATTAGGGGTCTAGGTTTTTTTTTTTATTAGGGTCCTATGGTTTTATTTATAAACCACTGTTTTATCCTCAAGTGAATACCACCTGCCTTGTCTGTATAGGATACGACAAGGCGTCATCAGGACATAAAGTATATCCAGTACTCCATTTAGGGCATTATAGGATCCTTTGAATTATACGGAGACCAAAATTGTATCCTATACAGACAAAGCAGGTGGTATTCACTCCTCTAGGGGATAGTATGAAGTAATACACCCCATCAAAGGAATATATTGAGGATAAAACAGTGATAACCACAGGACCCCTTTTAACACTACTAGAAATAGTACAACTGAGAGGATAGTAATTTTTAACCATTATCGTATGTCAGTCTGAGATTATTTAATTTAATAAATTAAAAGTTAACCTTTGTCATTAGGGTCACAGTGATTTTCGTAGCTCTTCAGATATTAGTTTCTTCTATGGGGGTTTTTATTACTTCTACGAGAACTATGGAGATCTTTATGAATATTGGGGACACTTTGAGGGCAATTTTACAGCTGCCCACAATTGGGGGCTTTATCACTCATACTATAGAGGCTTTATTACTAGTGATGATCGAGCACCGAGGAGCTCGTACGCTTGGGTGCTCTGGCTGAGCACTCAGGGGTGCTCTTGTGCTCGGCCGAGCACCCACGCATAATTGAAGTCTATGGGAGTAAACCAAGCACCCCCGTGCCCCAAATTTAAAAAAACCCCACACAGACAGACACACAGAGACACTACTTACCTTCTCTGGCAGCTCCCTCCTCCCGTCCAGCAGGAAGACGGCGCGCAGAGTGGTAAGTTTTACCACAGCGCCACCTGCTGGACAGGAGGAATCCCTACAAAGAAGAAGCCTGAGGAGGAGGTAAGTGGTTTGTGCTTGTTTGTTTTCTATTTTTCAGGATCGTGAATGCTGAGGACTACTTCGGATTCGTTGGATTACGTCGGTCTCCACGCCATTTTTTTCAAAAATAATTAAATAATTTTAAAAAATGGCGTCGGGTCCCCCCTTTTTTCCTTCTCTAGCCAGATACAACCAGCAGCGGCAGCCTGGCACTGCCAGAGTGGGAAGGGACACGGTTATTGGCCTTTCCCAGCCTAACAGTAACAGCCTGCCGCTGCCCCAGAACCAGACCCTCAATTTAGAAGGTCCGGTCCTGCGGATACCCGGCTCTTCCCGACACCCGTGGTGGCGGTGGGTGCCGAGGTAATAGATGTTGGGGTTAGTGCTGGCCATACCGGCAAGCACTAAGCACAGTTGACCATTTTATTTAAAAAATATAAAAGCTGGTCCGAACTAATCCAATGAATCCGAAGTAGTCCTCAGCATTCATGATCCTGAAAAATAGAAAACAAACAAACACAAACCACTTACCTCCTCCTCCTCAGGCTTCTTCTCCTCAGCAGCGGAGCCTCTTCCTTACATTGCACCCTCTGCTGCTGAATAAAAAAAATGACACCTTGAATTCTTCAATGAAAAAAAAACGTGATAGGTGACGGATCCGTCATTAACTCCATTGACAGTCAATGGAGGACGGATCCGTTTACTATTGTGTCACACCAAACGGATCCGTCCCCATTGACTTGCATTGGGGTCATGACGGATCCGCCTTGGTGCGGGGAGGGGACTCGAGGACTGCGCTCGAGTACACTTGGTGTTTGGCCGAACACCGAGCGGACCCGAGCATAGGCATGCTCGGCTGAACAGCGAGTTTGGCTGAGCATGCTCGCTCAACACTATTTATTACTACTGGAGGCACTATGAGGAAAATTATTTCTATTATGTGGCATTACTACTACTGGGGGTACTATTGATGGGTATTATAATTATTTGGCATAATCTTGAAGGCACTACTACTAACAGGGAACATTTGGGGAGCATTATCACTGTTGAGGCACTATTACTAATGAGGGCACTCTGGGAGAGAATTATTAGTATTGGTGGGTGGTTGGTGGGGCAAACACTGTTACTATAGGGGGCCTACCTATATGGCACTGTTATTTCTACAGTATAGTATTTGGAGGCATTGGTGGACACAATCACCACAGTATTGGTGGTAGCAGCAGGATAACACTGTGACACCAGGATGATGAGGATGGAACGTGAGGAACTTAAGATGTCTGTGTGCAAACTCTGCAGAAAGAAGATATAGCTGAATGAACTTGTCATGGCGGTCTGGGCCGAATAGAGAAGATGAGAAAAGAAAACGTCTACATCAGAGGAGGAAACATCACTGGTGCTGCTGTATCCTCATGTATGTTTGGTAGTTGTGAATGTAATGCCCATCCAGCTATGTCTTTAGTGGGGAGGGGGGCACAGGTGCATTGTGAATGCATGTTATAGTCACCCCTTTCTTCAGAGCCATGTTATGCAGCTTTGGTCAGTTCCCTTCTGGCGCTGCTTGTTTACAAACTGAAGTGGGTACTTGGATATATGGTACATATATGGCATGTGACCACTGTAGCCAATCAGTGGCCTAATGCTGAGGACAGTGATTGGCTGCAGTGGTCACATGCCATACCCCTGCACATCAGTGTGCACATCACCAACACTGTACTTGCCTGTTGCATCCCTGTAAGTCTTTGTTTACATGGCCGCAGCAATTATGCTATAAAGTCTATTGTGGATTTATTTTCATATTTTATTTTTAACTACTGGACAAACCTTTTAATTCAGGCATGTTAGTTATTCAAGAGCATTATGTTTAGGACATTTTGAGGGTGTGGAATGGGGGTGTGGTCTCTAAAAAAGGGGCGGGGTGTATGTCCATAAAGATTTTGGTCTGTCCGTGATTTCTGGTTCAGTTGTCCAGAAAAATTTAAATGGAAGGTTGGCAACCCTGCTTGGGAAAGACGCCAAACCAGAATCTTCTCCATAATGACAGAGACTATTCTGAAGACAGCAGTTTTACGGGTTTTTGACCCTCATTAGTGCGGAGCAAGTAACCGCTTTGACGGGCTGAGAGGTCTTGATGTATAGGAGGTCTCATAGGCCAGACAATTATCCCTTTAAAAAAAAGCCATACAAAGTAATTCGGGAAGAAAGAAAACGGTCTCTTTAGTGCCACGTGTTTGGGGATAGCTGCCCTATAAGTCACCATTTGACCTTTTAACAAACCTTGAAATACAACTTCAGCTAATTTATAATTTTCTCCATAAGGAAAAGAAATCCATCTGTAGGTAGCTTTATTACCACAGATCCATATTAAAGGTATCTGATCCAGCCATACTTGTAACCCGCTCTGCATTGGTAAGTATTGTTCTGTTCCTTCATAAATTGGCTAAAATTACTGTGTTCCTTGAGATCTTGAGCTACTGATTTTCAGCACTGTGGGGACTTCTCACAACTATTCAGAACAGCCGTAAGCTTTACTCGCCTAAAATGATTATTTTAAATTAATTTCCTAAATCCAAACTGTTGAGGTGTAAATGTGCCATAATAATTGTTACCAAATGATCCAGTCATAAAGTAATTCCATGAAAGTTTTGTTCAGCATTTATCTGTTTACTTTGCTTGGAATGTATATCATAATAAGCCTTAGTCATGTAATGGTTATATAACTTGCTTCACTAAATCACAATAATAATTCAAGATATAGATTGCTTTCCTATTCTATTTAATCACACTACATGAAATGGAAAAGTCTAGTTACTCTGTACTTGGTAACAAGCACCTCCTCTGCTGTACATGCAGCAACTGGGCTGCAGGAGTGCATGTGAGTGTGGGCGGCCAGATGGGTGCAATAGTCATACTCGTGGTTTCCTGAAGCTTCCTGGGTCGGGGAACATTTTAGTTCTGGGGTTATTCTGTCTAGTGGGAGTTGAGGTGCCCTTGATGTTGCTGTTTTATGGTGCAAGACCGTGTCCCGGTTGACGTGACACCAGCACCTTGTGGTGAAAATGTAGTTTGGTATAATGATAAGACTGTTGTTGATATAACAAACCACAGTACTTTACTGAAGCCAGTCAACGGGTGATCCACACAAGCACTATTCACATGAAATGCAGTCGTTACAGTCAATTTTAGTAATTCACAAAGGTTGTTTAAGGGGTCTAGCTTCTCTCTCCCAATCAGACTGGTCAATCTCTCCTTTTCCCTGCCTAAAGGGATGCATTTTCTGTATCATAAGATATATACAGTATAAATATATGATATGCACAGTATACTCAGAGGAATACAGTCTCTGAACAGGGGGCCCTCCTGTTCCTTTGGTTATGGTGGGCAGCTTGTAGCTTACAGTGTTTCCACCACATGCAGAGGCTGTAGCCAGGTTAGCAGTGACGACCTTCGTTGCCAAAGTCCATAAACCCTTTCTGTCAACTAAACCTTCTATAGATCTTGAGGGCTGGTTGTTTGTGGGCTGTAGGGGAATGAAATCTCCCTACAGAAGTTGCTCCTTGTTGTTCTGAGGTGTTCAATCCTCAGCAGTCAGCCATTAAATCCCCAAACTTCCTTAGAGAGGAAGGGTGGAGCCAGCTCTGTCTAGTCACATGAGACCTCCCACTCGCTATACAACCTTATGGGATTTATAGTACATGCACATAATACATGAAATACAGTGATATTAACACTTTAAATGCTTTGCAGTGTATTTCAGGATAGGTCACCTGGAAGACATAGAGAGCATGCATATACAGTACCATATTTTATTCTTGTATACTTCTGTCTTCTTCCCTGCGGCAAAAGAATTTGATTAGACACTCTGACACAGTGAAGACTCTGCTGTTAGATGGGAGGTATTTTCCTCCTAGCATGTGTTGCTCATACTGAGGTGAGGTAAAGCACAGGCCGATCCAGGCTTTGCGCCGACACCCAACTGCCATAAAAGCCAGCTAAGAGTGTGGGCAGGGGGGTTCTTTTGTTAATGTGCTTCCGGCTCGTTATGTGTTTGTGACCTGTCTGGGAGGATAGGTCGACTGTATCTAAGAGGCAGTGGGACTCGACACGCAGTTCTGCTGCAAAGTGTGAAAACACACCAGAACTTGAACTCTATATGCGGTACCCGTGGCAAGGTATGAACTGGACACCAGGACTTAAAACTAAGGCAATTTTGTTTAACGTATGTTCTGTTCACTTGCCAAGTGTGAATAAACACTGAATACTGCTTAAGAACTGTTTTTCTGCCTCTGTACTGCATCTGCTCACTGTGCTTACCAGAACGAATCCCCATAGCACAAATATATCTGGAGCAGTCAAACATAAATATCTGTAGCAGCATGGGTGACAAGGGCCATAGTCGTCTCTCATATGGGGACTTTGGGCGTTGGCCAGGTACAACGACAGTCAGGGGCGGATTGGCCATAGACTCTACAGGGAAATTTCCCGGTGGGCCGATTCCCCAGGGGGCCACCCTCTTTCCTGACGCTAACTGGGTACATAATGAGCTCTCAACAGTAATTAATACTTTGAGAATCAGAAACTCATGTACCCAGTCAGCGACCGCACATGCCCTCCTGAATTGAACTGCCATGGCCTCACCTCCTAGGCCCCGTCTCCATATTTTAATCAAAGACAACTCGAGGAGGAAGACAGAGGATGGCAGCTATTGACAGCCACCGCAGAGGGTAGGCTTTTGAGTCAATATATTGTACTACACTGTGTTATTTGGTTCTGCTGGGATGGTATTTTGAACTATGGTATTGTTGACCCCGCCTGCTTGCGTAGACCTGCCTACAAAGTGGGGCCACTTTTTTTTTCCCATTCCGTCCTTGGCAACAGTAAAGTCCAGGAAAGTCCATTATAATGTAAACAAAGAGAAATAAAAACATCTCAGGAGGCTCAAAGGGCATGAGTCAGTTCCATGGGCATGAAGCTTGACTGTTTCAGAACATCACAGAGGGCTTAGATAAATTAAAGTCCATCTCCGGACACATGACTTGAATGTTACAAACAAGGTAAATGAGTCCTTAAGGTTGGTGGTAGCCAACAAACAATTAAAATAACAGCAAGTCTCTTACCCTGACCCTCTAGCTCCAAAGCGTCTATAAAGGTAGTCACAGTTCAATCTAGGTACGGGGCAGGTAGTTTCCCTTTCATGCTCTGGTTGAATCTTCGTAATGGCTGTTTTTCCTCATCCTCAGGCGTTAACTCTGGGCAACTTGGCTCCTCTTGATCCGCAGAGGACTCCTCATAAGATGGCACTTCTGGTTTACATGGAACTGGAGTATTTCCAAAAGAAAGTTAAGCAATGGAGTAAGAAACCAATGCAGAGGATCTGAGTCCAATAATTGTTTCCCTATGGGCATCAGTGGTTGCACTGGATCAGACAAATTTAGTTCCTCAGATGGTTGCTCAGTGATTGGAAATTCTTCCTGAACAGTCTCTTTAGGCATAATTTGAGACTGTTTCGATGCATTACTTGAGGTACTATGTTTTCTTTGATGATTTCATAGACATCTATCCCAGGATAAATGATGCATGTCTCTCTTTCCCATTTGCTATCCGGTTTGCTGGTTATTTTTCATCCATACATGGTCAGCAACTTTAAAAGTCTCTGCATTGGCAGATTGGTCATAATCTCTTGAGCATCAGCTAGACTTTTTTGATGTTCACTCACCTAATCTCTGGTAAAGGGTTAATGGTATCTGGAATGATATGTCTAAGGTGAGGTCTTCTGGCAGTTTACCTTGACGGCCAAACATAAGGTAGTATGGCATGTAGTGTACCCAGTAGAGAAATAGATGGTGTTGTTACAGAGGTACACCAGCTCAGGTAGCAAAGTCAGCCAATCAGTTCTTTGGTCAGGTGGTCTCAGCTCTGAGTTTGATTCAAGTCCATTACCTTGAGGATGATAAACTGTTGTTCTGAGATTGTGACAGTTGTAGAATGAGCATAGTTCTTGGAGTTGGACTTAAAGGCAGATCCCTGGTCTGTTAAGATCTTATAAGGGCATCTGTAAGGCAATACAAAGTTCTTCCAAAAAGCAATTGTAGCTGTTTTGGCTCTTAGACCTTTTAGGTATAGTAACTACAAATTTGGTGTAATAATCAGTTATGGTCATGGCATAGGTATATCCTGAGAGGCTTGGTTCCAGCTTGACATGGTCTTTGGCTACTATCTCCAGAAGTGTACTCATAATAGGATGTAGAGGAGCCAATGGCATAAGTAGAACATTCTTGACACCAGTTTTCAATGTCTCATTTCATTCCAATCCAATAGGATCTTTGGTGAATTGTGGCTTCTATTTTCTGTACACCAATGTGTCTGGATTGGTTGTGGTACACCTCTAGGACAATTTTGGCATCTCTGTGAGGTACCACAATTTGATGCAGTCGATCACTGGTAATGGGATCTAGAGTTCTTCTCAACATCAGCCCTCTTTACTTGAAGAGCTGTTTCCACTGTCTCCACAGCTTGAGTTACTCTGGGTCTACATTTCTTCTGTGGATTCTCTCTGGCATTCTTCCTTTCAGCTTTAAGCTTGACCCACTTTTCTTTCTCAACTTGTGCTTCTGGATGTTTCTGTTGTTGGGAGATTAAATATTCTTTACCTTTGCCTTTGATGGTGATGGCTTGTAGAAAGCTGGCATCTCTACTTATTCCCAGATGTCTTCCTGTTCAGGAGAGTCTTCTCTAGTAGGCAGATAAGATAAGGCATCTGCATTCTCATTTGACTTGCCTGTTCTGTTCTTGACCACGAAGTTGTAGTTGGCAAGAGGTGAAACCTATCCCTGTTCTAGAGCTCTTAATCTGGCTTTGTTCAGGTGTGCCAGCGGGTTGTTATTAGTACCGTCCAAGAATGGTGTTGCTGCAGGTTAGTCTTTAAATTTCCAGTGACAGCTCATACCAATGCAAGGAATTCCAGCTTGAAGGAAATGTAGTTCTGGTCATTTCTTTCAGACCCTCTATGAGATCAGTTCGAATAGGCAATCACTCTCTCCATACCATCTTGCACTTGAGACAGGACAGTTCCTAGACCTTTCCTGTTTGCGTTTGTGTAGAGACGGAATGGCTGACTATAATCAGGATAGCTTACGACAAGTGGTTCAGTCAACTTCTTCTTCAGGAGTTGGAAGGCAATTTCTCTGTCTTCATTTTAATCAATGGGTATTTGGGTCTTTTGTACCTCTTTGGATGTCCTTTTAGGAGTTCTTGCAGCGGTTCAGCAATTTAGGCTAAGTGTAGTAGCAAACCAATAAAACTTCTCACCTCTTTTACGGTGGTAGGGGTAGACCAGTTTTGGACTGCCGCTATTTTCTCTGGATCAGGCTACACACCCTCAGAGCTGTTGACATGTCCCGGATACTTGACTTCTGGTTTCAGTAGATGACATTTGGAAGTCTTGACCTTGAGACCATGCTTGATGAGGACTTCAGACTTCAGACTTCAGACAGATGTTGTAGATGCTGGTTCTCTACTTGTCAGCTGGATGTGAATGGAATGTCTGCTCTACCTCATTATACTTTAATGGGGCTGATGGACAGTCCATTCGCATCTGACTGAGCCGGTTCCAATTCATTCCGGCAGGCTGTTCTCAAAAAGCAATTTCCTAAGCATGTTTCTGACTGTTTTTTTGGAAATTGAGTTCATGTATCAGCTT
Organism: Rhinella marina; assembly: GCA_900303285.1. Taxonomy (NCBI): domain Eukaryota; kingdom Metazoa; phylum Chordata; class Amphibia; order Anura; family Bufonidae; genus Rhinella; species Rhinella marina. The sequence goes on along the minus strand of ONZH01021306.1, from coordinate 71,613 downwards.
TGATGTGGTGCTAGGATGCTTAATGTACCGCAAAGGATACTTCTGGCAATGTTATACTGCTTGCTAGCTCCTGTCATCATTTTCATACTGTCAAAAGTATCCCCACAGGTGAATTAGTTTGTGCCAAACGTAACTGTTCCAACATTGAATTATATAATCACCAGTGTTTCTATATTTGCCAATGTCTGAGACCATGGAGATACCCTCCCTGGATGCTCAATCGTGCTTTACATATTGTGCACGACAGGGAAAGATTCATTTGATTAATCCCAAATCCTTCAGTTCAGATTCAGTTTCAAATAGAAATCCCCATATTTTTTTCTACCAGTTATAGTTTGAAATTTTCTTCAATTTGTAAGTTCATTCACAAATATTTTCCTGTACTTCATGAGGACCCTGAGTCCTCTGAGTCATCTTTTCACATACAAATGTGTATCCAGAAGGGCTCCCACTCAATTATTACCCCCTAGTCTGTTTCTGTCCTCCAGTGGTCCTCCTAGAACATCATGGTTTACCCACAAAGGAACCTATAAATGTGGATATTCCAAGAGTATCTGCTGCTCTGTAATTCAGGTCTCATGCTCTTTTTTGTTCCTGCACCACAGACAGGAGTTGCAACATGCAGCAGTATGCAAACTGTAACTTCATGGTTTATCTGATTACTTGCACATCTTGTAACTTGCAATACGTCGGTTGAACCACATGTTCACTAACCACACTGATCAGATGGTCTTTCCAAAGACCAGTCTATTTTAAAAACTTTATCTGCTGTTTCTTTACATTTTCTACAAGTTCACAATAAAAATATCTCTAGTATGAAAGTGCAAGTGATCAAACATCTTTCCCGATCACCTACCGTAGGTGAGGTGATTGTCAGAAAAAGCTGTTTAACAGAGAATCTTTCTGGATGATTCTGTTATGAACATATCCCCCCCCCCCCCGGTCTGAATAGAAAATTCCATTCTTTGGGATTGGCCCCTTTGCGGGATGGGAAGTAATAGACGTAGGCCAGAACCTCCAGTGGGTGTAACTTGAGCAGGAGTTACTGGTACTGTGGCTGCTGAAGGAGGTTGCTGCAGGTTTGGCAGGGTGTTAAGGCTGTCAGACATTTTGTACATATAGGGCAGGAATTGATCCTGGAGGTCACTTTGTTGAGCAAGTTCAACCAACTAGTTTGACTTTGGGCTAGTCCTAAGTTATCCTGGCAATCCCCTACTTTTCACCTTAGTAACCCTATACAGGGATTTGGTCTTTGCTGCAGGGGAAACACCAGGCCAATACCACTTGGAATAGTCCTGGTGTGGTTTGCTACTGACCCACAGGGGTAGAGACACTGGTGTGAAGCACCATGGGAACAGGCAATTCTCATAGTGAGGAAACAGGCAGAGGTCAGGTCAGGTAGAGTTTATGTGAAGCCGTATAACTAGTCTGAGGTTAGGGCAGACATTAAAAGGTCATTATGGTAAAACAGGCTTTGTACAGGGCAGGCAGCAGAGAGTCAGAAAGTCAGTAAACAGGCAGAGGTATAGTACGTGAGCAAACAGAACAACACATCTTCACTGGTTACTTGCATGCTGGGAAACCTAAAACTCAGGCACCCTTCCCCAGGGGAAGGTGATTTTAATACCTAGAGGTGGCCTTCCACATGCTGGCCTAATTTAGGATCCATGCACTGGTCTTTTCAGAGCCATGGAACAGATGAAGAGACCCGGAAGACAAGCACAGGCTGTGCCCTGCAACAGGAAACACATCGCTCCAGCAACCAGCCTGCTACAGATGGGCATAGGAGAACCAGTGGAACTGGGCCACTGGGCATTAGGTGTAGCAGTGGTGGGTAGGTGAGTGAGCCAGCACCCATGCCTTCCCAGAGGAGTAGATTTGCAGTGGGCATGGGATGCCAACATAACACAGATGCTGCCTTCTTTTCATTTCTGTACAATGTGTTGGCTCTTGATAAAGTTGGCTGGATATATAACCACCTGAGTCCTGGTGCATAAAAGCCCAAAAGCTGCTTAGTCTTGCAAGAACACACCAGCAGTATCAATAGTACATTGTAGAGGCATTTTACAAACTTCACCAGGGGGTCCATGAGCTTCAAGTCACACTGGCACTACCATATAGGTACTATGTGATAATATATTGTTTTGTTATTGTTATTCAGCACTGTTGGTAGCATTTAGACAAAGCATGGTACTGCTTTATTGACAATATTATGGCAGCATTTATCTCGATTTTCCACCTGCCAAAAAGATAATAGTTAACACGTCTTTTGCCTAGGAACCTCCAGAGACCTTGCTTCAGCCTTGGCAAGTAGTAATATCTATCTAAAGAAAAAGTGGATTTACGGTCACACAAGGCATAGGCCACCAAGCATGGATAATTAGGAATGTTTAAAGGGGTATCCAAGCAGAATAAAAATGTTTTCCCATGGGCTGCAAATGCTTTAAAAAAATAACAAAAGTTATGCTTCCAGCAGTGATGGCCTGATGGTGCCTGGGTCCCCACTGTGTTCCACTTCCTGCTTCAGTCCAGACACATCAGAAAATGGCTGTGAATGATGCTTAGCCAATCAGTGATGACCCGCCTCAGCTTGTGATTGGCTGCCTGGTTCTCACATTTCCTGCCATGATGGGACAAGAGCAGGAAGTGGAGCACAGCGGAGACCTAGTAGGCACCTTTGGAAGGGTGACAACCATTATAATCTTTTATTTTTTTTAAAGCAATTGCAAATCATGGAAAATAATTTTATTCAGCTGGAATTCCCCCTTTAATAACATATGTGATCAGATTATATAAGGACCACTCTTTAAAATATCACCAGTAGCTGTTTAATAGGATATTATGACAATTGACATTTAAATAAATATCTGACCATGTAATAGACTAGTGGGCAGAGTCCTGCTTAGTGGCTTTCTGCTATGGCTAATAGATGGCTAAGATGGCTAAGGTCCTGAGCAGGGTACTTTTGACATTCTTGAAGAGACTTTTTTTTTAATTACGATAAAGTTGCAAGGACTATTAAAATTTAACTCCACTTTTGTGGATACAACCCGCACATTATCTTTATCTAACAGTAGTGATGTCCAAATCCATGTGCGTATGATTTATATATATTGCATTCCTGTATTATAGCAATGCTATAATTACCTCCCAGAATACAAATGCATAGCTAACTAGGCCAAGGCTCAAGGTCTCTGATATTCCCATAAATCACAATGACCTTGCTATTGCTACAGAATGTACCAGAATATGTGAATATAGCCATTGATATCAAGGTATGCCATTGTATCAGTTATATTTAGTTTTATGATTTCTCTGATGTTAGATGTTGCATATTTCTGTAGTTACTAATTGATGTCATATATTATTGTGTACTATTATTCCCTGTAGCATAGAAACCAATTCATTTTTGTAGAACAGTACAAGCTCACTCCACCAAGGACAACAAAGCCACATTTAGGTTTAGAAATTAGAAATATTAAATGTGTGTGCTATATAATCACAATTTCAATGAAAAGTAATGAATAAACTTTCTGTTGGTTCAGATAACAATGTTACTACTGTAGCCAATCACTGGCCACAGCAGTGACCTACAGTACTACTCTAAGTAATTGGCTGCAGCAGTCAAATGTGCCTGTGTTGGGACATCATCGTTGCAGCTGGGGGTAGAGAACGTTGGGGATCAAACAGCACTAAGCAGACAGACGATCAGTGAGGTGAGTATGCTTTTTTAAAAAAAATTATGTACACCATGCTGAGCCATTTTCAGAATAGTTTTTTTTCTGGACATCCCTTTTAAGAATAGTTATTATGCACTGAAGGCTAAATTAAATAACAGATTAGATGTCTTGATTTTGACTTGGAACTAGAAATATGTCAATTCTATTGAATCTGATTTGATTCTAACTAACCTGAATTTAAAAAAAAAATTCATGTTGAATTCAGAATCGAAACAATTGATTTGCTTATCTCTACACTGTCAGTGTGTGATCACATAGATTTGACCATGCAATGATCTCACAATGAGAATTATGACATTGAGAGTGCAATGACATCACTGTCAGCAAATTTGTTCAAATTCATTTAGTTCGAATTCATTTGAATTTACAAATTCAATTTGGGCAGACAGAAAATAGGCCAGCTAACACATAATGTTTCTCTGGAAAACAGATGGTCAAATCAGTTTTTCTTCCAAAAGGAAGAGAAAAATGACCATCTCATATCACAGGTCTTAAAGTATCATTTGGCTAACAGTTGCGCCAACATCTCATCTACAGTACACACAGTTCTTCACAGATGACCACCCTCTGAATACAGAAAATTGGCGGAACAAGCAAATTAATCCTTCTTCTTCATCCATTCTTATTTCCAAAGTGTTTTTTTTTCGCCAGCAAACAGCAATTTCTAGTTGATTATCCTTTATCAGAGCTGCAAAAATTAGCCTTACTAGCCGAGAGGCCTTAGGCAGTGGTCTGGGTTGTACTCTCTCATTATGGAGAGTGACTAGTATGCATGAGAAGTATTGTAGGCCAGGAAATGGTCATCTGTTTCTGGGAAAAATATATGCAAATCATCACACCTTACGTCTGCTGGCATCTGACAGGCTTAGCTTTCTTTTCCCTTGAAAGGAAAGCTAAGTTAAATATCTTTCCCAGAAACCCAAAGAGATGCATTTCTTCCACAAAAAAACTAAGCCTATCAGATGCCAGTATGATGTACTACTTTGCATATATTTTTCTGCAGAAACCCAGAGGAGCATTTTCTTGCCTACAATATGCCTCATCTGTTCTGGTACAGTACTCCATAATAAGAAAGAGTACTCCCCAGACCCTCGACAAAGGCCTCTCAGTTATGTAAATTAATTACTGCAGCTCTGATAAAGGGTAATTATCTGGAAAGAGCTATGTGCTGGTGTGAAACACTCAGTTTTCTTTTCCTTTTGGAAGGAAGGCTGATTTGCTGTCTCTTTTCCAGCAGAGTGTTACCTGGTGACATTCAGCTCACTCACAGAGTCAGGCAACAGGTAACGCTCCAGTAGCTCAAGTTACCGTAAGAACCGTAGTTAATGTGAACTGAGTCTACTAGCAGACACGATGGTGAGATGTAGTATTGCAAAGAAGACTAAAGTAAAGCCAGCAGAGGATGATGATGATAATTGTCCAAGGCAGAAGCTGAAGTGTGGCCAGAGACAAGCCAGAGGTTAGAAGCCGGTATCAGATAGTAGTGTGGTACAGAGGATGAGACAGGCTCAGGGTTAGGGCCCGTTCACACATCTATTCCGCAAATTTGACCCGCAAAAATACGGCCGTCTGAACGGGGCCTTAGACTAGTCCAGTAGTCGATGCAGGCGGCAGGCAAACAGAATGGTCAAACAGGCTGGGTCAAACACAGAAGACCGTACTGGGAGGCAGGAAGCATGCGCCCCTGGCATGGCCAGAGGACGCGTCTGGCATGCACCCACCTGCAACATCTGGAGGAGAAAAAAGCAAGACAGGGGATGCTGGAGATATGACAGGTGAGACACTGGAAGATATGGCAGAATGCTCAGGCCTAAAAATATAGCATTTGGCCAGAATCAATATTTTCAGTGTATTTACAGCATTGATATATCTTCCCCATTGTCTATAAGGAGGAGTTTACATGCTACAGCTGCTGAATGTGGCTGGGGCCCCTCCTATCTGTAATGGCTATAGACCCCTGTGGGTTGGTGTGGTTTTGGCAGCAAGCCACAGCGTGTAATCCCAGCCTGAGGGCTCTAGGGGCAACATGAATGCCCACTAAAGAACAGTTTACAATCACTGATTTATATGGCTGTCCAATAAAGCTCACATGCTGCATGGAGGATAATCACTTACTGATGATCATGGGGACCCTATCAGTGAAACTGTGAAATCCCCCACAACATTAGATTTTATAGATAATTATCATATTTGCAAAGAGCCCCGGTTCCATTTTATATCCTAACTTCACCTTTACTGCAACCTAATACAGTGCGAATAATAATTTAAGTGACTGCAGTATTAATTTGCTTAATATAGGACCAGTTCATGCAGGTTTTACAGGTCACTTAGGATCGGATTGAGTCAGCATTCCTTTTACAGGAGATGTAACTATACCATGTATCTTCAGGAACTCCAAAGCAGAGGAATAATAAATACTTTCATGTAATTTAATGAAATGAACATGTAATTTATTGTAATTAGTAAATTATAACTGTGTCAGTCCTTAGCTAGGACAATGTTTTTATGCGCAGCCTATTAAGAGAGTACAATCACCCTTACCAGACATATGTATATATATTGCTCACAGTAATATGACACACAGAAATGTGTCATCCAAATGTTTTTCTTCCAGTTAAAACCAGTTAGCAACACATATGCTTTTTTCTACTAATATGTTTTATTTTTCTGATTGCAGATGTTTTTATTCAGTTTTCGGAAGATGATTATGGGGGCGCCATGTTGCCTGAGCCCTTCTTAACAGCATTTGGAAAGCATTAAAAAAATTAGTTTTACGGCAGCCCCATGGGCCTTAGACACAATGGTCAGGAGGGGACCTCATTGACTTCTATGTGAAAGTTTTCTAGATATGCTCTGTGACCTGTACAGATATGCCTATGTGAATGGAAAAATAAAAAAGTTGTGGCGCCGGGAAGGCAAAAAATGAAAATGCAAAAACAGAAAATCATCCAGTCTTCTAAGGGTTCATATGTATAGTAATGTGCACATCTACTGAGCTGGAGGAGCATGGGAGTGCTTCAACTGGCACCAGCTGTACAGTACAGAGCAACAGTGACACTGCATCCCAATGTCTCACTGAATATAGCCATTAGATGACACTGCTGCTTATTGGTCCAACGGCAGAGCGCCTGGTAAAAAAAATAGAGGTAAAAAGGGAGTAGATGTTTCTTCCTGCCACAACCTTAAAGAGGCTTTCCAGGAGTACTGTGGTCTTTAACAGATATGCTCATGTCGTTGCTTATGTCATGTACCATCTTCTTCATGCTTTTTTCAATTTGGATTTTCCTGCCCGTTTTCACCATGTAAAAATGACTCTGGATTGTTTCTATCCTGTATGTAGCACCTCCTGTTGCTGTATCCAACCAAACCTATGATGCACTTCTCCTTTCTCTGCCACACCTCCAACCAGCACCATCCCTAACAACGCCAGCTAGTTCATAGCTCCTCCCACACAACTAGTTACATAAACACTCCCCTATCACTGAGATGCCCATGGACATAACCTCACAGGAAATAAGAAAGAGCTGCATGGACATGGTCATGTGACCACTGCCCAGAACAGAAGGAGCAAAAAAGGTAAAAGAAACACATAACAAAATTACACTTTCTTCACAATTGATTATTTTGAAAGATTTTAATGCAAGCCGGAAAACCCCTCGAAGGTGGCCATACAGATTACATCAATATTGGATGAACCCTCTGACACAGCTGCCAGCTGAAGAAACATTTTTCTGACAGCTACTGAAGGTGTATTGCCTGTTAAAGGCTTAAGATTTTTCCATGTATTCTGGATAGATATGCAAATCTCGGTGACCATGCACTGTGACCATGTGATTTGAAACCATCATTACATAAGTGCTTAGGTGTGGGACCCAGCATTTACTGTCAGTTGATGAATTATAGGATAGAATGTCCTTTATAATTAGTATTTTAGACATTTTCTAATTATACTGTTGCAGACACGATGAGGCATGGTCTAAATAATGACTCTAGTTTGAAGGTTTCTGATATACGCCTCTTTAAAAGAAGAAAACAAAACTTCATCATATCACTGGTTTCATTTAACGTTTCGGAAGTGTTGACACAAGAATGAATGAGGAACCAGCGAATATTGCGGCACATGTACAGGCTACAGCAGCATGCCCCATTACTGTCCTGCTAGTGCCCAGGAGCCTGGACTGAGAAGTGCTGCAAGGACAGGGTAGGAGCATGCTGCTGTAGCCTGTAGAACCAGCATTGTTCTTCAGAGTCCTTCAGAGCAGAGAGAACAGTTCATGATGACAGACAGGAGGGCTGCCATGAGGGCAGAAGCTGCACCAAAAAGAGACTCTCCACTGCTGCCTGCTGCTGCCCCTATCCTCCTCACCTCCTCACATGCATCTATTGTGAGGAGTAGCTGCAGTAGCAGAAACAGGAGTGGATTAAGTGCATCATAGGCTCGGGGCTGTTTACCCAACTATGGCACCCTCCCTCCATTTTCCCCTGACCATCCCTCATAGGACCCCGCATACCATCAGAATAGGGGACCCCAAACCACAGTCAAGCATGCACTGGTGATCAGTGGGGGCAATCTAGTATTTCAGCAGGTAGTGCTGGGTGATTTGGCCAAAAAACAAAATCTCAATTATTTCAATTTCATGAATTATTATCAATTATAATCTCATTATTTTTTTCTTGCCAAATTTATAATAAAAAAAACAAAACATCTCCAACTAATCTGACTACAGTCAAGATGGCCACTTTCATAATTTTGAAAAGGAGGACATTATACCCCGGACAATGGGGCACAATACTACAATACTCAGAACGAAAACCATGATCTATATAATAGCATCAGCTGAATTACACTTGAAATCTATGGTATAAATCATTGATTTACTCACCAAGCTTGGCGCCTACTTGTGATATCTAACGCCTTTCCTCATTGCCTCCAAGAGTTTGCTATTGGACAATACAGGGAGGAAAAAGAGGAGAGAACTACATCTCCTAGCGTTATACCCCAGAGTGGTATTACCATTCCTACACCCTGTACCTACTGTCTCTAATGGGCTAACCATAATGTCATTTGTGTATTTATTCCAGGTCCTCTTACTCTATGCATTAATTGTTCTGCTATGTAACTATTATTTGTTGCATTACATGTTCTATGCCTGGTTCACCAGCTAGTGGCAGTGTATATGGCAAATAAATCTTTAGATAGATTCCATTCTACTCATTTTGTGAGAAGTGGGCCAGTCCCGTTTCCTACCAAGGGACGGGCTGCAGGAAGTTTACAGTCAGTCTTAGTCTAGTCTAGAGTTGGAAGGAGATGAGAATCACCCTGACTCTTTACAGCCAAAGTCCAGCGACCACACTAAAGCCAAGTTTAGCACAGCAGAAAGTAAGAGAAACACCACTTCTTGTACGGATGCAAGTTGATTCAAGTACAGCTGTTGAACTTTATAAAAGTCTGGACTCGACTATTTCTCCACCTCCACCATTACTCTCCCCTTTAGTGCTTCCAAGCCTAACCCTGTGGAGTTTTGGATTAGTTACAGACACTTATGGAGCCCAGCAGACAGAGCTTGCTCCTCATTGAAATCATCCTAACTCACAGCCCCATCGCTCCCTCCTGCCCCCAGGGTTCAGGAGTGCAGGGCCATACACCAGCCAGCCCACGGCTGCATCCAGGTGGTTCTCCCCGCCCAACCCCCCTGCACAGTCCTGTCCTCAATAACCCCAGCACTGCCAGCAGAAGGCCTGAGGCAGCAGCAATTTACAGATCCTATTCTATAGGAAGTTCCATCCCAAGGATAGAAGTGGGGCTGACAGTTGCCATGCATGTCACCAATCCCTTCTGTATACTGATCCCCATGTTAGCCCATCATATGTGCATCCCAGCACTATTAACAGTATGTCCCCTGAGTCTGTGAGCCTTGTGGCTACACCTTCATAACTCCCATCCCTCCACCTGTATCATCAGTAGGAGGATCAACCACAGATAGCTCCCGCTGTCACACCTCTGCTCCCTAGCACTCCAGATCCCCTGGCCTCAACCTCATCTTTACTCGCCAGTGTCCAGCCTCTGCAGCAACACTTCACCAGCTCACTGTGCCACTTCGCAGCGGCTTCCGCTCATTCATTGGAGCCTTCCCCAGAATCTCACTGCCACGGTGAGGGACATCACAGACATCGCGACTCCAGTTCAGCCAGTATTTGCCCAAAAGTAGTCCTGAGCAGCAGTAAAATCTGAGATTCTTTTGTCTGGAACCCTTCCAAAAAATGAGATTATACACAGCAGAGGACACCTTTAGGTGGGGCCTACATGGCATCATGTGTTGTGTGACATCAAGGCAAGCTGCACGACCATATTAGAGCTCTGATTTTCCTGTAAAAACACAGCCAAATCTCAGAAAAGTGACAGGTAAGTAGCAGTCATATGCAACTTGCATTATGGTCTATAAAGGAAAAATAGAGACCTATGGCCAAAAACCCAACAGTGCTGGAGTTTGTATCAATCTCAGCTGGCAGTTGCAGTATGTCATGTGTCACATCACAATCCCATTGACAAACATTAGATGCAATATTATGATATACATGTTGTGAGACACATGTTGCAGACCCAGCATTAAAGGTGCAAAATGTAGCTTCATGTCTGCAGTTTGGAAGTGCTTAAAAGGGCATCCCCATCACAGACAATGGGGGAATATCGCTAGGAGACACTGAGAAAGGAGTGGGGAAAGGTGGTGGAGGGTGCACTGCGCATGCGCAGCTGCCCTTCAATGGGGGCATATCGCTACACTGAGAACGGAGTGGGGAAAGGTGGTGGGTGCAATGTGCATGCAGAGTTGGGACTTGCACCTTTCAGCCAATGGGGGCATATCCTTCCATTTCACACATGCTGCTGCTCACTCCTTCCCCTCCCCTATCCATAGACTTGTATTGACATGTGTAATATGATCCTCCTGTGGAGCTGGTCCATCTCAAGGCAGAATTCAAAGCATTTTTAAAAGTGAAAGGGGCAAGAGGAAAGAGGTAAACAGTTGATAACATGACAACTGGACATTCGAATAGACATTTATCACTGATAAAAATATATTACAAAGTTTCTGGTGGTTGCTTGTACTATTTATTTATTTATGTAAAGTTGTGTGAAAGTACGGTGACTCTTTAAATAGTACTACAGTAAAAATAATCACCTACCACATTGTTATGTCCATTAGATATTGTATGAAATTGTTTGAACTTTCATTGCAATAAAAAATGTTCTGAATTGTGAAGATCGATATGGTAGCAGAGATGGAAATCGTTGGAGAGTATAACACAAATGTAAAATATAGAAATCTCAAGTTTTTTATAGCCCCAAATAAATGACAGTAAATACTGCAATTATGACACATTCAGAAGTCTAATGTAATCTGGTTTGATAAGAACGTGGTGGGAACATTGTAGATGTGTCTCCATCGATATTATTGTCTAACATATAATTTATATATTTAGATTTATATTATATCTCTCTTTTAACCTTTCGTCCTGCAGCTGCCTTTCCATTATATGCTTTTAACTGTACACAGAGAGAACATTTTCTCTGTCAAGTGGGATAATTAATCTGACAGTCAATGCAGATTACATCAAAACATGATCTGACCTAAGTCACTACTATTCTTTTCATACAAGTTATTGCTTGCTGGAATAAATCATGCAGCTAAATTGCATTTTTTTTTAAATATATGGAATAATACATGTTTTTCTACTTTGGGTTAAATGTTACATTTGCAGAGGATTTTGAGGACTAGCCGATGAAAGAATGAATTGTTGATATTAATGTGACTAATATCTGTAGTATATTTGTAAAAAAATGAATGCTTGAAATGGATGCTTGAGAAAAGTCCCAGTGTGAGGACTGAAACGTCGCTCCTGGTGAAATATATCACTTTTTGCTTTAGCACAATTTTTGGTAGTGCTGCGGATTTCTTTTATTGTAGTATATTTGTAGATATTTGAAGTTAGTTCATTAGACTAGAATTTATATTACATTACTGAATGATAAATTACCATCAAAGGTTTTGGTGAACAGATTAATTTTATCTATTTCTGGTTTGATTCATCAAATCCCCCTAGGTCTATTATCAACTATGTTAGGAGGCTTTTTTTTATAATTTACAGTAGTATTCAGGACAGATGGGCCACTCTTTCACTTCTTTAGACTCTTTTAAAGAGGTTTCTGGGACTTAGATATTGATAACTTAGTCTCAGGATAGGTCTAACCCCTGAACCCCCACCATTCAGCTGTTTGGGACAGCTGCCAGGACTGGAAACTATGCAGTTGAAGCAGAAGGCTCTGTCTACTGTTTAATAGCCATGCTGGGGTACTGATGCTCAGCTGTTCTTCTGTAGCAGTCAACATAGAGAGATAAAACTCCTATATAGATGGGTAATTCACTGACAGTTTGCTGCTATTGTAAGTGGAAGATGCTATGAGAAGGGTAATCCTCGTGATAAAAGTAGGTATAGAACTGAAATAACTTTGATAAGCCTAGACAAGATGCCCAGAAAACAGCATGACATTGTTCAGGGTAATGTATGATGCTGTAGTTGAGTCACTACAAGGGGCAGTTTCTGGTCACATCGATGGTCTAACTGAGGAAGTTAAGCAAGACTGTTTGCTGTGCTAAAAGTAAAAAAAAGAGGAAGTTAAAGAGCCAGGACAGGAAGTAGAATACATAGAAAATTATATTTAGAAAACCATCCATCCATTTTGCTATAAAATTAGTAGTAGTAATTACATAGACATGTAGGTTGTTAATATGTGATATAATTATTTTTTTTAATACAGTAGAAGTGTTCATTCCATCATAGGTCATCTGTATCAGAAGGGTGGAGGTTCTATACCTGGCACTCCCACCGAAACTAGCACCAGAAACTAAATAGTGAACACTGTAATACACATTCATGTGTCCTAGGGGGACTTTGTCATGTTCAGGGGTCAGAAAAACCCCTGAACATATAACGAGCGTACACAGAACAGAATGTTTTATTAATCCCTTCAGGACACAGCCATTTTTCACCTTCCTGACAGAGCCTATTTTTACAAATCTGACATGTCACTTTATGTGTTAATAACCAGGCATGAGCAAACCTGTGGAAGTTCGGGTTCACCGGATTTGGCCAAACTTCAGGTCAAAGTTCACCTAAACTTGACCCAAACTTGACCCCAAAACCCATTGATGTCAATAGGGACCTGAACTTCACTTTATTATTTTCTGTTATAATATGTTATATTGGAAAATTATAGCATTTTTAAGACAGAATGCAAAAGAATATGGAACAGGATAGAAGTTCTTGAGTATTTTTGATCCCTAAATGTCCAGCCAACTTACAATCATAGTGTTACGGGAAGCCGGCGGCGCGCTCCCCGCATGCAGCGCCGCCGGACTTCCGCTACTATGGAGCGAGGACGCGACAGGCGTCCTCGTCTCCATAGTGATGAAAGGCGGGGAGCGCCGGGCGCGCTTCCGGACACTGTGTGCCCGGCGTCCCCGCCCCCCTAGACGCGAGCAGTAGGCAGTACTGAGCGCTGGCCCGTTGCCAGCGCTCAGAGTTTATTATTATTATTTGGGGACCTTATGTATCGGTCATGTGGCGCTGGCCACGCCGCATGACCAAAGTTTTAGCATATTTGAGCGCTGGCCACGTTAGGCCAGCGCTCATTATGCAAATGAGGTCATGTGACGTTGGCCCCGTCACATGACCCATTGGAGGGCTTTTTAAAGCCGGACAGTTGCCCTCTCAAATCGCCTGTGATTTGCTTACACCATTGATCAGTGCTTGTGCGTTCTCTGTTATTGGATTGTTTACTTGGATTTGGATTTCGGACTTTTGGACTGTTGACTTCTCTCTGCTTGACCCCTCGGTATTTACGTGACCTCCTGTGTTTGACCCGGCTAGCTGACCATTCTATATTGTGTTTGTTACGTCTGTGTTTTGTCTGTCCCTGTGTTCCCTCTCCCTTCCTGCGCACTTATACAGTGTAGGGACCGCCTTCGTGGTTGTCCGCGGCTACCTAGGGCCGTTTGAGGCAAGTAGGCAGGGAGAGAAGGAGGGGTTTAGCTCAGGGCACACTACCCTTGTCTACCCCCTCGTGACAGAATCACAGGCCCAACTTATGGATCAGTTGCGGGCCCTCACGGAGCAGGTCCAGGGTATGGCTCAAGCTCTGCAGGGCCTGGCTGAGAGGCTCCAACATCAGGAGCAGCTACTATCCTCCTCAGTAGTGGCCCCTTCCACTTCCAATCCTAGTGTGGAACCTCATATTAAGCTGCCGGATCGGTTTTCTGGAGATCGAAAACTTTTTAATTCCTTTAAGGAGAGTGTCAAGCTCTATTTTGATCTACGTCCTCATTCCTCGGGCACCGAGCAGCAGCGGGTCAAAATAATTATTTCTCTGCTGCAGGGTGATCCGCAGGAGTGGGCATTTGCGTTACCCCCAGACTCCCCTAGCCGTCAGACTGTGGACGCCTTTTTCAGGGCTCTTGGGTTACTGTATGAGGAGCCTGACTTGACGGCTGTTGCTGAAGCCCAGCTCAGGGACATTCGGCAGGGTAACCGTCCTGTGGAGGATTATTGTGCGGAGTTTAGGAGGTGGTGTGTTTCTTCTGGTTGGAATGACCCGGCTTTAAGAAGCCAGTTTAGGGCAGGGCTTTCTGACCAACTGAAGGACCTTCTTGTGGGCTATCCTACTCCTGACTCCTTAGAAGCGACCATGACCCTAGCAGTCAAGTTAGACCGTCGGGTGAGAGAGAGACGGAAGGAACGGTCAAGCACTCCTCCTGTGGCCATCCTGCCTGAGAATCCTATGCCAGGTCCATCTTCCACCAGGGTTCCGGAAGAGCCCATGCAGTTAGGAGGAACCTTAAGGGAACAGAGACGTCTGAAGGGAGCCTGCTTTTACTGCGGTGAGATGAACCATTGGCTCCAGCAGTGTCCCAAGCTTCCGCCCTCTAGGAGATCCCCAGCGGGGAGTAAGGTAACTCCAGCGGTGGTAAGGAGAAAAATTTTACTACCTATCTCTGTTACCTATGATCAACTTAAGGGGGTTGGTCAAGCGTTTGTTGATTGTGGTTCCGCTGCTAATTTTATTAATTTTGATTTTGTACAATCAGTGGGTATACCGATAGTCCCTCTAAGGGAGATTATTCAAATTGTGGCCCTCGACTCCACCCCATTGCACAATGGGAGAGTGGAGTTTTGTACTCCTGACGTCACCCTAACTGTGGGAATCTCCCATTCTGAGACTTGTTCCTTTCTTGTTTTAAAGGATTTACCTGCTGACCTCGTGTTAGGTCTGCCATGGTTACAGGCTCACAACCCTGTGATCAACTGGCCAGCAGGTGAATTAGAAAAATGGGGACATGATTGTGTCAATTGTTGCAAATCTGTACTGCAGCTAGGAGGTACCGCGGAGTCTCTCGTCCTACCCGAATTTATCAGAGAATTTTCGGATGTCTTCTCCATGTCGGAGACTGATTTCCTTCCTCCTCACCGGCAGTACGATTGTGCCATTGACATAATTGAGGGATCCAAGTATCCCAAGGGTCGCATTTATAATCTCTCCACTCCTGAGCGACAATGTATGAGGGATTATCTTAAGGAGAGCCTGGCCAAGGGTCACATTCGGCCTTCAGTCTCCCCAATGGGGGCAGGTTTCTTCTTTGTTGGCAAGAAGGATGGAGGATTGAGGCCCTGTATTGATTACCGGGAACTAAACAAGATCACGGTCAAGAACAGGTACCCGCTGCCCCTTATCCCTGATTTACTGAATCAGGTTCAAGGTGCCTGCTGGTTCTCTAAATTAGATTTGAAGGGGGCATACAACCTTATCAGAATCAGAGAGGGAGACGAATGGAAGACGGCATTCAACACCCCTGAAGGTCATTATGAGTACTTAGTAATGCCCTTTGGGTTGAGCAATGCACCCGCCGTCTTCCAAAATTTTGTTAATGATATTTTCAGAGCATTTATTGGGAGATTTATGATTGTTTATATTGACGATATTCTTATTTTCTCTGCTGATTGGGAATCCCACGTCTCCCACACCAGACAGGTACTGAAGGTTTTGCGTGAAAATAAGCTTTTTGTCAAAAGGGAGAAATGTATCTTCGGTGTTCAGGAGGTGGCCTTTTTAGGATACATTTTGACCCCTTTCTCGTTCAAGATGGATCCTGTCAAGGTGCAGGCCATCCTTGATTGGGTGCGACCGTCCTCCCTGAAGGCGCTCCAACGATTTTTAGGATTTGCGAACTTTTATCGCAAATTTATTAAAAATTTTTCGTTGGTGGTCAAGCCAATTACTGATCTTACCCGCAAGGGAGCCGATCTGGTTAATTGGCCTCCTGCAGCTATTGAGTCCTTTGAAAGGTTAAAGTGGTGTTTTACTAATGCTCCTGTGCTAATCCAGCCGGATCAGAGTAGGCCTTTTGTGGTTGAGGTGGACGCATCAGAAGACGGTGTGGGGGCTGTACTGTCCCAGGGATCTTCCACCTTAACTAATCTTAAGCCATGCGCCTTCTTTTCCCGCAAGTTCTCGCCTGCTGAGAGGAACTATGATATCGGTAATAGGGAGTTATTGGCAATTAAGTGGGCATTTGAGGAATGGCGTCATTTTTTAGAAGGGGCATTACACCGTGTCACGGTCCTCACGGATCATAAGAATTTATTGTTTCTGGAGTCCGCTAAACGTTTGAATCCTAGGCAGGCGAGGTGGGCTTTGTTCTTCACCCGGTTTGATTTTTCTGTTACCTTCAGACCCGGAAGCAAGAACGTTAAAGCGGACGCCTTATCCCGAAGTTTCCAGGCGTATCAACCTCCTGACGCCCCTCCGGAACCCATCCTTCCAGCTGAGATCTTTGTGGCCGCCACCGCACCTGACCTCGCTTCTGAGATCTCGGCAGGACAGCATCTCGCTCCTACTGGTACCCCCAATGACAAATTATTTGTGCCGGCTCATTTGCGTTTACGACTGCTGGGTGAGTGTCATAATTCTGTTTTATGTGGACACCCTGGTATCCATGCCACTAAGGAGTTGATTTCGAGGCAGTATTGGTGGCCATCGATTTCCAGGGATATTCAAGCTTTTGTAACTGCGTGTAACACTTGTGCCAGGTCCAAGAATTCTAAGAGACGACCTATGGGTGAGTTACATCCCTTACCCATACCTAGTAGACCTTGGTCACATTTGTCCATGGACTTTATCACGGACTTGCCATGCTCGGAGGGTAAGACTGTGATTTTTGTGGTAGTTGACAGGTTCAGTAAAATGTGTCATTTTATTCCTTTGTGTAAATTACCCTCTGCTAAGGTCTTGGCATCTATATTCATGGATAATATTGTTAAACTGCATGGTGTTCCTGAGAATATCGTTTCTGATAGAGGGGTACAGTTTGTGTCTAGGTTCTGGAGGGCGTTCTGTAATAAGATTAACATTTCTTTGTCCTTTTCATCAGCCTTTCATCCAGAAACTAATGGTCAGACTGAACGTCTCAATCAATCTGTTGAACAATATCTTAGATGTTATGTGGCAGACAACCAACATGTGTGGGTCAGATTCCTGTCTCTGGCTGAGTTTGCCATTAATAACCGTGTCAATTCGTCCTCTGGAATGTCGCCGTTCTTTTGTAACATGGGTTTCCATCCACGTTTTGGCTCCTTTTTCCCATCTACATCGGTTGTCCCAGAGGTTAATGATTTCTCCCAAGAACTGTGCACAGTTTGGGCACAGGTTCAATCGAACCTGGAAAAGGCCCAAGAAGTTCAAAGGGTTAAAGCTGATAGAAAGCGGTCTAAGGCTGTGAATTTTATGGTTGGGGATAAGGTGTGGTTATCAACTAAGAATCTTAATATGAAGGTTCCATCTTACAAGTTTGCACCGCGTTATATTGGTCCTTACAGGATCACCAAGGTGATCAATCCGGTTTCGTTTGAGTTATGCTTGCCCGACTCCCTTCGTGTCCATAATGTGTTTCATGTGTCCTTGCTTAAACCTTACGTTGCTCCTGTTGGTCCTGAGGAACAGCCTCCACCTCCGGTTGAGGTGGCGGGACGGGTAGAACACGAGATTGCCAGAATCGTGGATGTGAGGAGGGTCCGTAATTCCTTCCAGTACCTCGTACACTGGAGGGATTTGGACCGGAGGACAGATCTTGGGTGCCGTTGACTAGGATGCATGCCGACTCTCTCATTCGGAATTTCCATCGGCAGCATCCTGATAAGCCTGCTCCCGCTGGTAAGGGTCCGGTGGCCCCTCGTGAGAGGGGGGGTACTGTTACGGGAAGCCGGCGGCGCGCTCCCCGCATGCAGCGCCGCCGGACTTCCGCTACTATGGAGCGAGGACGCGACAGGCGTCCTCGTCTCCATAGTGATGAAAGGCGGGGAGCGCCGGGCGCGCTTCCGGACACTGTGTGCCCGGCGTCCCCGCCCCCCTAGACGCGAGCAGTAGGCAGTACTGAGCGCTGGCCCGTTGCCAGCGCTCAGAGTTTATTATTATTATTTGGGGACCTTATGTATCGGTCATGTGGCGCTGGCCACGCCGCATGACCAAAGTTTTAGCATATTTGAGCGCTGGCCACGTTAGGCCAGCGCTCATTATGCAAATGAGGTCATGTGACGTTGGCCCCGTCACATGACCCATTGGAGGGCTTTTTAAAGCCGGACAGTTGCCCTCTCAAATCGCCTGTGATTTGCTTACACCATTGATCAGTGCTTGTGCGTTCTCTGTTATTGGATTGTTTACTTGGATTTGGATTTCGGACTTTTGGACTGTTGACTTCTCTCTGCTTGACCCCTCGGTATTTACGTGACCTCCTGTGTTTGACCCGGCTAGCTGACCATTCTATATTGTGTTTGTTACGTCTGTGTTTTGTCTGTCCCTGTGTTCCCTCTCCCTTCCTGCGCACTTATACAGTGTAGGGACCGCCTTCGTGGTTGTCCGCGGCTACCTAGGGCCGTTTGAGGCAAGTAGGCAGGGAGAGAAGGAGGGGTTTAGCTCAGGGCACACTACCCTTGTCTACCCCCTCGTGACACATAGACTAATCTTAGAACAGTAAGGTGTGTTGTCTCTGGTACATACAGTACAATTGATGATGTTTCCTCCAGAATCTACCTTTGATGCATAGATTGATATTGCTTGGAGGATGACTACACAAAGAGTCATTCTTATATCCATCCTTAAGTAAACTCAGGAACTCCTTTAAATAGGTGCCCCTGCAAAGTTTGTTTTAGATAAGATTGTGCTTTAACATTTGTCTTTTTGGGTATGCTCTGAGAATATCCTGGATAAAGCATCAGCTTTACCATTTTTTGAGCCAGGTAGCATTTGAAGAGGAATTTGATCCGAAGTTTAGGATTTCCTAAAATGGTGGCTGCATGTGTTACAAAGCGAAACTAAGTGTAGAGGAGACAGCCTCAGGAACGCTAGATCACCAATGATGCCAATAATAATAGTGCAGCCAGCCAATCCACAGACAGCCATCTATGCTATCACAGCCCTATAAAACCCTCATCTCGCGTGATTTCCGCCATTGTCCTGTGAGCTGAGCATAGGGAAAGATGTAGCAAGCGCTCATGTGCTAGAAACAGTGTTGCTAAAAATGATTAATGGAAGAATTCAATACCAATAAGATGGAATCCTTTATTATTCCAGAGCCAATACCATCCAGTCTGCACCCCTTAGGGGACACAGATCTTAATGATGACTAGGTTTTACTTCCTAGAAAAGTCAACAAGATGCAGAGAGGAGAAGCTGGATGTTCCTGATAACATATTCTCATCAATATTAGATGATATGGAAAAGCAGAAAAAGGAAAATGGCAGAAGGGCTCCCACCTGTAGGGCAGGAGAGCTCTGGAGTGTGAAAAGTGGGTATGTCAGCATATTGTTCCCCCACTTAACCCTGAGTTGTTGTGTTTTGTATGCTGCCCAGACACCAGTGAACGACTATGTTGTTTATTCTCCAGCTGTGATCTATGTATCAGTGGTTGCACACTGGGATATAGACAATATTTAAATTTCTAATGAATGAATGAAGGTGATAAACATATGTGTGAAATTATAATATGAGCTGGTTATGAAAACTATTTTACATGGTCACAACTGGAAATTAGTTATTTGTTTTTTTTTGGTGCCTCTTTATTTTGTACCTGTTCTATTAAATGATTTAATAAGTTTGGTCCTTGTATGCTCTATAGTCTTTCAAAAATGTAGTATTTAGCCACAGAGAATGCATGAGTTGGGAACTTACTGTTTTTTTTTTTGACAAGTGATGGCAGTGTGTGGGGTGTAATTTATGCTAAAGTTGGAGTCAAAGGGGAATGTGGGTGCAACATTAAGTGAGTGGAAATATATCAACCACTTGCAGTTGCACCCACATCTTGTGCTGAGACGGTACAGATGTAAGAAGGTATAAAAACAAAAGCAAGCAGAATGAAAACTCTCTGGCTACACATGAATGGTTCCTAACTAGAGGTGAGTAAATCAATTCTAAAATTCTGAAATTCGACCCAGATTTTTCAAAACGGGGCTGCATTTTCAAATAGTTTTTTAAGAAATTTGTTCTTCTCTACTTTTAATAAACATAGTACTTCCCTCTTTTCATGAGACAGTCCTTGCTTTTGACCCAAGTACCCATGGCTCTCTTTCTTGCATACAGTAAATGTCCCTCTTTTTTTTTTGCATAAAACATAGTTGCATTAATAAAGGTACTTAATAACTGAATATTAGATTGCAATTTGCATATCATTCCATCAATTGGTTCAATTTGTATCTTAGCAAAAACTATATTCAGATGGATATTTAAATTGAAGTGTACTGATTAATACATGACAAAAATGGATCTTTCACACAATAAGCATCTCTTTGACTTTCCAAAAAGTTGGGAAGAATGCTTACTGGCATAGTGCTTATACTTGGTGCCATATATAAGCACAAATAATGCAGTCTATTCAGTCTCATATGAATGTCAATGGGTGTTCTCACAGGCTCACCACACCAACTTCTTTCCAAGGCTGAGAGAACTTTGTATTGACTGAGCTGCAGACTTTTTAATGGTCCTCCGTACATGATCCCTGATTGATCAATTTAGATAACTCCAATATCAGGACTGTTGCATGGAGGGTTACCATTTTCTCCGGTATCCAGCAAACAAACCCTACTACCAGCTCTGAGACAAAACTCTTGCAGAGAAGAACTCACAGGAACTATGAATCTTGGAGAAATATAGACTCCATCCACAACTTTCTCCACACAGTCTGTCACACACACTATGGTTTTCTTTAATGGTCTTTTGTTTAATACTCTTCACCAGAGAACTTGACATTTGAATCGCTTCCAAAAATCAGTTTTACCTGGGATGCTACTAAGTGCCATCTTCAATAAATTGAAATGTGTTTTAGTCTATTTTACTTGAACGATAGTGATTTGTTTTCAGCTGTTGATCATCCACTTGGTTAAAAATGTCCCTATTGATCCTTCATCTGATCATGAGCATTGGGTTTAGATCTCTTGACTTAATAGGCATAATATGTGATTTAATTAAGACTTAATTGTTACAGTGTCAGCTACATTTATAAGATTAGCATTGCCAAAGTACAATATCAATTATTTGTAATTAGTCTGTAAAAGGCTTGATTTAATGGAAGAATCCTTGAGAAATGTCTTATTTGATGTCAGCTAGCCTTCATAGTCAGATCACATGCAGTATACACTTTTTTTTACATTTTTACATGTTATGTTGCGTCCTTGTGTTAAAAAAAACAATCACTCATCAATCTGCACTCAATACCTCTTAATAAAAAAAAAATGAAAACCAGATTTTAGAAATGTTTACAAATTTATTAAAAAGGAAAATTTCATATGGACATACGTATTCAGATCTTTTGCCATGACACTTGAAATTTAGCTCTGGGGCCTTCTATGTCTCTTCACCATTCATCATCATCCACCTGTGGTAAAGTCAGTTCATTGGACATGATTTGGAAATACACTACCTTGTCTATATCAACCAACAGTGCATACCTGAGTGAAAACCAAGCCATGAGGTGGAAAGAACTTCCTGTAGAGCTCAGAGACATGATTGTTCGAAGGCACAAAACTGGAGAAGAATACAAAAAAAAAATTCTGCTCCACTGAAAGTTCCTAAGGGCATAGTGGCCTCCATAATTCTTAAATGGAAGATGTTTGGAACAACTAGGGCTCTTCCTAGAGCTGTCTGCCCCACCAAACCAAATAATCAGTGGAAAAGGATCCTGTAAAGAGAGGTAACCAAGAAACCAATAGTCACTCTGGCTGAGTGAGTATTGTGCAGGTGGGAGATTCAAGTTGTGGAGGTGTTTTTCAGTGTCTGGCAGACTGGGACAGTGAGACTGGTCAGAGTTGAGGAAAAGCTGAAAAATCCATTGCATAGTAAAAACTGGTATTCTCATCATTAGGCCTCGTCCACATTTCCGTTTTTCACTGACGTGTGCTATCCGCATTTTTCACGGACAGCACACGTACCCATTGATTTAAATGTATCTGTTCACATTTCAGCATTTTTCTACTGACCGTGGGTCAGTAAAAAAATCACGGGGACATGCACTACTTTGATCCGTGATGCGGACCAAGCACGCCCATTGAAGTCTATGGGTCCGTGAAAATCACTGACACATATCCGTGTTGTGTCCATGATGCGTCCGTTTTTCACTGATGACTAATAGGAGCTTCTTTGGAAATTATTTTTCAGCTGAGCAACGTCAGTGAATTACGGATGCCACATGGATGGTAAAAACGGACACACGGACCAACCACGGATCCTTCACGGACAGCTTCACGGATGAAACACGTACGCTTTTTTTCACGGATGTGTCACTGACACGGAAATGTGGACGAGGCCTTAGGAGTAATAGGTAATTTGTGGAAAAAATTCAGAAGAAAATGATATAGAGTAATGAAAACCTCACAATCATACCCCTTTTCACAGGGCTGTGCTTTTCTGGAAGGTTTATGAGTTTTGCTAAGTGAAGAGACAGTTTTGAACATCTCATGAATGGAGATTCATTGTTTGGAGATGTACTCTATTGTCAGCTTCAGATAAGTGTAAAGGACTATATTATATCAGAAAACAGATCTCTGTAAAACCTGTCCTATGGAATTTGATTTTAGTAACAGGTTTACACTCAGTGGCTAGAACCAACAAACTTGTGGTTTGTTTTGTCTTAGTAATTCCACTGCTTACAATCCAAGGTGGGCTTTGCAAGACCATAAGAATAGTCTTTTTCCCGGATGTTGTAAGTTCTGTTTGCACCTTCAGTCTTCTCATAATGTCTATGATTCCATCCACGTCTTCTGCTGGGTGTCCTTTTCCGAAGGAACTCTTCCTAGCACAGTTGTCTTTTCCAGTGCAGGACACTAAAATGTCAGGCAAAACCATAATCAGGGACAGGCTGAGGTCAGGGCAGGCAGAGTACGAACTTAACGGTAACCGGTCTGAGGTCAGGTCAAACACTCAAGGGTCAATACGGAGGTCAGGCACTAGTCAGATTGCAGAGGGTCTGAGACCAGTAAATAGGCAGAGATCGGTACATAGGCAGACAAACAAACACAGCACACCTTTGCAGAAACTAGCAAGCTATGGAACCTATTGCTCAAACACCTTCCCACAGGGGAAGATGCCATAAATATTCCAGTGTTGTCAACCATTGACTGGTGAAGATGAGGTTGTGTGCACACTCGCTGTTTAACAGCTGGAGGGGCAGAGGAGGAGAGGCTTGGCCGCTAAGCCTGCTGCAGCCTGAGTGGAGGGACAAAGGAGACCAGGCAGCCAGATCTGCCAGGAAAGTGGACAGTGGAAGCCGTGTCTGGGCCACCTGGAACGGTAAATTGGACAGTGGTGGCTCACAGCAGAGATATTCTTTTTGTACACAAAAGTAGACGACAACCAAATTTAGCCACACGTATTGGTTAGAAGAGACTACAAGCTCAGCTGGACTCTACATCCAAGTATGGCACTATCCAAACAAAAACTTTCCATCACTTTGTCCCAACTTAATGAAGACCTGTCATCTCTTTTGATTTATTTGTATTAGCAAATACTTATATTCCCCAATTCTGGAGCACCTATTCTTAGATTCTGTGTTGTGCAATTCCTCTGTAATTACTTCTAGAAATGTATTAATAAATTGACAACTGGGTGTTGACATTTGATTTATCAAAAGGTGAGTCCCTACAGACTCTGACACTGGCAGGAAACATTGGAAAGTGTCAGACTGTGCAGTGACACATCCCAACTTTTAACAGACAGATGCTAGTTTATTAATATAAATACTAATTTCTAAAAGGAATAACAGAGGAAAGGCACAGTGCAGAGCTCTAAGAATAGCTGCATCAGAATTGTTATAGTATAGAGAACACACATATCTACTAAAATAGGCTTGACTGCAGAGCTGACAGGTCCTCTTTAGGAAAATGGTGTACAGTGTAATAAACTGGCCATACTGTGTGTTTTTTTTTCATTCTTGTAGTTGCTCTTACATAAGTTTCTTACCCCTTTCCCTTACTTTCTGCTACTGGCCCAAAGTTATGCATGTAACAGAAATAGATGTGTATGTATGTGTAGCGTGGGGCTACAGCTAAAGGCATTATCTACAGTAAGTGGCCCCCATGGTCTTCACCTTTCAACTCCTATACAGGGATCTGGACTCTGCTACAGGGGAACCACTGGGGAAGGTGCCTTAAAGGGGTTATCTGGCTGTTTGTAATTCATGACCTATCCACTGGATAGGTCATCAGCATCAGATTAGTGTGGGTCTGACACCCAGGACCTCCAATTAGCTGTTTGAAAAGGCCTGGTGCTCCTGTGAACTCCGGAGTCCTCTATAACTGTTCGCCTTAGGCCGGTGATGACGTGATTATTGATCACATGCCCTAAGCACAGCAAAGTCCCATTCATAGGATATGTCATCATTACCTACAAATAAAAATATATATATTGTAAGTAGAGATGAGCGAAGCGATTCGTTGATTCTTATCGAATCTTGGGATTTTTCAGCTGCGAAGCGAATCCGAATATTAGGTGATTTGCCTCGCTTTTGTACGCATCGCTACGTAGTTTATCCGCTAAATTATATGCTATTCTACGTATAATTTAGTTACTCTATACGCTGTTGCACAGACTCCTCCCTGGTAGTTACTCTACACGCTGTTGCGTACGAATTCTATTCAGCGATGCAGACTCCTCCCTGGTAGTTCCGCCCACTTCTCCTGCGTGCGAGGAAGACGTGGCAAGTCAGCAGAGTAAGATGGCGGCGAGACAGCGCGGTCCTGACTGGGGAAGCATGTTGTGGGCTGACGACCCCTATGAGGAGAAGGAACCGGAGGAGATCTATCTCTCACAGCTCAACAGGAAGTC
This sequence comes from Rhinella marina, assembly GCA_900303285.1. Lineage (NCBI taxonomy): Eukaryota > Metazoa > Chordata > Amphibia > Anura > Bufonidae > Rhinella > Rhinella marina. Next base: position 46,458 of record ONZH01021306.1, on the reverse strand, counting down.
GGATGAGGTGCCTGCTGAGGCGGTGACTCCACTGGCTGACAAGGCGGAGGCGGCAGGAGTTCCCGCTCCGCCGCGCAAGGACTACTCCTTACGCCAGAATTTTATGGTCCCTGAGGCTGTCACCCGGAACGCCCAGACCCTCTGGGAATATAAAAAGCTAGTGGAGGAGTGGGTGGTGCAAGTTTTGGAGCACCCATGGTCCGGTGACCCTAAGCTGGAGCGCCGAAGGGGAACCGTTATTTGGTTCAACGTGGAGCGGGGAGTCGGTTTCATTGGCGATGAGGAGACGGCGTAGGAATTATATGTTAACCGTCGTTCGGTTAAGCGGCTGTATCTTCCGTCCGTACGCCACAATCTCCACGCAGGGGATTACGTGGAGTATACCCCCATGAAGAGCCTCCAAGGCCCCTTTGCTACTGGGGTGAAAGTCTTAAAGCAACCACCTACTCCTGCAGCGCCCCCGGAAGACTGGAGTGAGGATGCCCAGGCCCCAGAAGAGGCTTGTGACCTTGAGACCTTGAGATTTGAAGAGAAATCCCAAGGTCAGGGTCAGCCAGAACCCCTGATTCCTGATTTGCCACTACCGCCACCGATACCACCGATCCTTCATGTGGGACAGATGACCACAAACACTTTCATGTATCATCCATCTGTGGTACAGTACCACTACCAACTGACATGCCCATGGCAGTTGCAGGCCGCACAGTCCGCCGCTCGTGGAAGACCGTTACCATTACCGTTACAGCCGGAGATTCTGTCACCTGGTATGCCGGCAGGAGGATCTGGCCACTACAGAGTGATGGGCAGGGCCAAAGTTACCACTGCCTTTGCCAGTGTGACAGCCCACTCACCAAGAAGTCCATCCTTGAGAGGTCGGTGGGGGTCTGCTGCCGCAGCCAGGGCCGCTTTCATGATGAGGCAGGAGCGCCCTCTCATGTCCTTTAGCTCCAGCAGCAGTGAGGAGGACCTGCTGGCCTTTAAGTAATTCCTGCAGTTTTTATGGGAGCCACAACATCGACTTATCCTGAAGGGTGGGCACTAGTTGGCCCTTGTTTTTAGTTTTGTTGCCCGGCGTTTGTCCTCACCCAGATGGCCATGGATTGTTAGGACTCCCCCCATCAAAAAAAAGTTTTTTTTATCCAAGTTGCGCATACGTGCGCCTCATCCCTTTTTTCCCCCTTTTCAGGTTATTTGGGGAGCCCCTCGAAAGAGGGTTTTTTAAAGGGAACCTTTGCTGCTATTTTTTTACCCATTTGGATTACAATTTTGCCTATGTGAATTACAAATTGCGACTGAGTTTGGGACTCTGCTCCAGTTCTATGACAAGTGTCAGAAGAAAAGAGACTTAAACATGTTCGTGAGCATACTAGGTAGGTGATATTTAAAATGTTTATATTATACTTAGAATAATGTATTTGCACTATTTACCATATATGTGTCTCGAATATTCGCTCTGCCTCTGAGGAGTGCACGCCGCGGCCTCTCCTCGTACGTGCCTGCGTATTATGTAATCGCTTAGACAATAGTACGCTGAGATTCGTAAGCTATTTGTACGCTCATGCGTACGTCTTCTAAGAAATTGCGTACATTTTGTAAATGAACGATCGTTATTAGTGAGCGAATGTTCGCTAATAGCACATAATAACGTATATTTTGTACGCAAATACAACAAATCTTTTCGTCGAATACACAAATTTTGGGAAAGGATCGGGAAATGTTCGGCGAATAATTTTTTCAATGATTCGCTCATCTCTAATTGTAAGGGATCGCTTTTTCAGGCAGGGTGGTGATGACAGGCCACAGTGAGTTTTTTAAAGTCCAAAGAGTGTTTTATTACGGGTTTTTCAGCATATACAGGTGAACCCTCCCCAGTTATATTGTCACTGGGGCAAACCTCCAGCACCAGCATTACAAAGCAAAGCAACCAAAATAAATACCTGCCGTCTAGGCACTGTCTAAGGCTTCATTCACACGACCGTATTTTGTTTCCGTGTCCGTTCCGTTTTTTTTGCGGACCGTATGCGGAACCATTCATTTCAATGGGTCCGCAAAAAAAACGGAAGGTACTCCGTGTGCATTCCGTTTCCGTATGTCCGTATTTCCATTCCGCAAAAAAGATAGAACATGTCCTATTCTTGTACGTTTTGCTGACAAGGATATGCATTGTTACAATGGATCTGCAAAAAAAACGGAAACACGGATGCCATACGGAACGTCATCTGTTTTTTTTGCGGATCCGCAATTTGCGGACCGCAAAACACATACGGTCGTGTGAATGAAGCCTTATACACAGAGTTTCTAGCTTACCTTAAGGCCCCTTTCACACGGGCGAGATTTCCACGCGGGTGCAATGCGTGATGCGAACGCATTGCACCTACACTGAATCCTGACCCATTCATTTTAATGGGGCTTTTCACATGAGCGTTTTTTTCACGCATCACTTCTGCGTTGCGTGAAAAACGCAGCATGTTCTATATTCTGCGTTTTTCACGCAGCCCAGGCTCCATAGAAATGAATGGGGGTGCGTTAAAAACGCAACGCAACGCATTGCATCCGCATGCAATCCGCGCGTTTTTAATGCAACGCATCCGCAACGCATCCTGAACAAATCCGCGACGCTCGTGTGAAAGAGGCCTTACAGTTCACAATAGGAGAGAGATCTGGCTTCACACAGCCTCACCGCCTGTTATTTCCTAAGCTCCAACCTTGCAGGTTAACTTCTCCAGGCATAGCTTCTCTCAGACTGACAGCCTGGGATGTGCTTTATTCCCCACTAACAATCCCAGCTTCACTACACCTGGGGATCCCTCAGGCTAGGGGAAAGCATGCCCTGGAAGGGGGTGGACTGGGAGATCCTACTACCAAACCTACCTTCTAAGTCCAAATAAAATCCAGCCCTCGAACTTTAATACTTTAATAAAAATAGCTCCAGCAACTACATTTGCTGAAGCCAGCGCCATCTCTCCGGATTTTACTTACCTCACTCAGTTGAGGAACCTTGGTGCGACATACACCCCTTCCACATCTTTACTGTACACTTCACCACTATATATATATATATATATATATATATATATATATATTAAATATGCAAAAGAAGGCTGGGGACATATGAAGTGCGCTTGCACTGGCCCTGGAAGAAAGGCAGGAAGCAATAGGCCCCAAAGGATTCAGGGTTCTAGATTAAGGGCTCTGGGAACTGTGTGCCCACTGGGAAGCAGTAGGGGAACACCAGTTGGCATGGACCACCAGATTTGGACCAACATGATGTTGAGTTAATCAACAGCTGTGCCCAATGGGAACAAAGGAATGCTGGCGTTACAATGTCAACTTGCTTATCTATCCCTGGCATATGATTCTTCTCATAAATCCTTTTCCAATACATGAAATAAGTACCTATAAGGAAGCTATCTTTGATACTCTTTAAAAATATCATCCAACATTACTCCACATCCTTAGAACGACTCTAATCTAATTATCAAGATAGAAAATGAGATTTTCCCATACACTTAAAAATAACAAACTTGCACTTTTTGCTTAAACTAATATTTGGTCTGCTGTGTCTTCTTCATACATCATTAGAATAGTGTTCTATGCAGACACTATTATCATAATGAATGGGGGCTCTGTGCCAGATCCTGCAATGTCTACGGAAGTGTTTGCAGAACAATGTGCTTCTCATAGAAAATGAGAAATCCCTGAATACTTTATTGGATTCTGCAACCTTTGCCAGCTGCAAAAAAGTTCTGTATAGGTTAGGCTTTTTCTGACCTGTTACAAATGTGAATGTACAGTTTAAGCTGTTCCATAAATAATGGCCATGCCTTCAGTAGCTTCTAGAGGTCTAAGCAAGGGTATCCTTTCTATTGTAGCTATCAGCCTCAGGCAGGGGAGGATTGGGAACTTAAAGTGGCCCTGGAAAAAAACCTAAACGTGACTCCATGTTGTAGGTGGGCTCTAACTGACAGAAGACGGGCCAAAACAAGTAGGTGGGGACAACCAAAGTAGGCAGGGCGTGCAATACTGTAGTACTGTGCAGAATACTGCCCCTGCATAACCAAATACTACAGGACAGCACAAAATACTGCCACCCTCACATCAGTATTCAACTGTATCACCATGATAAGGACAGTAATACATTTGAGTTCAGGAGGGCACCTGCAGCCATTGAACATCAAATCATTATGTACCTGGTCTGCGGCCATCAAGAGAGCTTGAGTGGCCCTGTGGGCATCGCCCCACAGGGAAATTTCCCTGTAGGGCCTATGGCCAATCTGCCCCTGGCCTCAGGATAGAACTGTAGGAAAATTAGCTAACTGATCTGAACTTGGCCATATATGTTAATTCACATCAATAGAGATGAGCAAAGTTATAAAAAAAATTCAATTTGGCTGTTTCGCCGAATTTCACAAAAAAATTCAATTCATGACAAATGACTTCATCACGAAGCGCATTCCTTTGTATGTAGCGGATGCGATGGCGGAGAATGGGGATCGCACCCCCCCCTTCCATCATTAAACCCCGCGGATGCCGTGTTCATTGCTGATCATTGCTTGGCTTCTGAGGCTACAATTTAGGCCTTTCAGGGGTTAATCAGGGTTAAAAAAATCACCTTATCTATTTGCTCGCATAGAGGTCATGGCCATTTTGATGGAAGACTGATGCGATTATGTCATCACGCTGACAAGGTGTGGTGAAGTCATCACTGATGACGTCACCGCGCCCAACCAGCGAGCCGACGTGATGACATGGTTTTTGCAATCAAGATGGCCATGACGTATGTATTTTTTTTTACTGCCATTTCAGGAAAAATAGATTTGTTACCACGAAGCGCAAGGAAATTCGGCATCGCGGCAAATCAAATTTTTTGATTTTCATCTTTCCATCTTGGCACTTTGCGATAAATAAGTGGGTTTTAGGTTGCCATTTGGGCACTTGGTCTCTAAAAGGTTCGCCATCACTGATCTAATGTATTGAGATGCACCTGTATATCATTATCTACATTTTATAAACAATGAAATTATTTGGGTTATGTAACAAATTTTTGAAGGGGGTTTCCTGGCCCTGCACCCTCTCAGGATAGCTGTTCCCTGTAGCCAAAAACATCGGAACTAGTACTGCTGAAAGCATAGCTTTGTTAAAGCAGGCATCCCCAAACTGCGGCCTTCCAGATGTTGCAAAACTACAACTCCCAGCATGCCCGGACGGCCTACAGCTATCAGCCAACAGCAGGGCATGGTGGGAGTTGTAGTTTTACAGTAGCTGGAGGGCTGCAGTTTGGGGATGCCTGGTTTAAAGTATAGTGGCTGTGCTAAGTTACTGCCGCTCAGCCACTACACTTTGAATGGAGTTGTGCATCCAGCGCTTTTCAAAGTGCTAGTTTTGGCACTAGAGGTTGCAGGGAACACCTTCCAGGACTCCTTTAAAGGCTTAGTACACCTTGCAATTTTTTTTTATTATTGTATTGCACTTATTTTGAGTTAAAAATCATTTTTTTATTAACCATATGGAATCCTTTTTTGTGTACAGAGCTTTGTCTTTTCCGTCATCTGGGGAGCAGACAGGCTCCTTATACCTACTCTCTCAAATTATAAACAGTCATCAAAGCTCAATCCTTATCTTACTGATAAGAATGTGGCTTAAATAAGTGTTTATGACCTCTTAGTAGTTTAGAGGTAAGGGTTATTAGATGACCGGCACAAAGTGAAAGTACCAGTCACACAGGTAGAGAAACAGTTGCCCCTTGGAGACTCAATATTTTTAATAAAGGTCAAATGAAAATATGATTTTTTATTTTTTTTTACTTTATAAGTCTTTATTGTTTTTCCTTACATCCAGTACAGTATTATTCTTTTTACAATTCATCTGTTAATTTGCATATTACTTCAAAACAGTTTAATTAAAAAAAAACATTTTTCAAACCCTCCCTCCCTCCCCCGTCCCCCCTTCGCGTTGTCTGCAAAAAACACCAATATCCAACTAAATTTCCCTTTTCCTCATACAATCTCTTAATTCTAACCATTGATTATAATCTGGAGGGTTTTGGTCAGTCCATTTTCTCAATATTAGTAGTTTACCCCAGAAAAACTCTTGTATTATCCTTCTACATATCTTCTTAGGTACCTTCATGTTGGAACTATCTCCAAGAATCACTAGACGAGCACTTGGGTGAATATCTCTTTCATATCCTTTCATAACCTCCTGAATGATATTATCCCAGTATCTCCTCAATTTATGACATTCCCAAAAAAGATGCATCAGGTCAGCTTCGTCTCTCCCACATCTAACACACTCCCCATTTTCTCTTTTTTTGATTTTATATAGGAACTTTGGGGTATAATATATTCTGTTTATGATTTTAAATTGCTTTATCTGATAATTAACATTACATGATACTTTATGCATATTCTTTAATATAATTCCCCATTGTTCCTCCGAGATATTACCCACTTCATCTTCCCATCTCTTTTTATTCTGGTATTCCCACTTCCCCATTTTATACGTTCTTAACTTTTTGTATATATGGTTGACTTGCGGAAATGCGCACAGATGCGTCGCACCTTGGTGAGCAAATCAGATAAATTGGGGTAGGTCTTGAGAAACCGCTGAACCACAAGATTGAACACGTGGGCCAGGCAGGTTTTATATGCAGTGTTTATATGGGTTGTTGTTACTTTGGGAAATAGTATTGGTGTATAATGGCACATGTGTGAGCCTGCCAAGTTGCAGAGCCGCCACCAGGTTACACCCGTTGTCACACACAACCATGCCTGGTTTGAGTTTCAGCAGCACCAGCCAAAGATTGGTCTGCGCTGTGATGCCCTGTAACAGCTTGTGGGCGGTGTGCCTCTTGTCACCTAAGCTCAGCAGTTTCAGCACCGCCTGTTGGCGCTTACCGCCGGGAGTGCTGCTGTGCCTAGAGCTACCGACTGAAGGCGCCGTGCTCACAGATTGTATTTGAGAGTAGGAGGAGGAGGGGTTGGAGGAAGAGGCATAATAAGTCTGAGAAACCATGACCGAGGTAGGCCCCGCAATCCTTGGTGTGGGCATTACATGAGCGGCCCCAGGGTCAGACTCGATCCCAGCCTCCACCAAGTAGGAGTAGGAGCAGTGGTGTGATACGCAGGAGGTGAACGGCCTTGGTTCCATTGAGTTGTGTGTTTAGCACTCATATGCCTGCGCATGCTGGTAGTGGTTAGGCTGGTAGTGGTGGCTCCCCTGCTGATCCTGGTGTGGCACAGGTTGCACACCACAGTCCGTCGGTCATCCTCACATTCTTTAAAAAACCTCCAGACTTACGAACATCTAGGCCTCGGCACGGGAGCTTCACTACGTGAAACAGTTGCTGATCTACTTGCTCTGGCCCTGCTTCTCCCTCTGGCCACCCCACTGCCTCTTCCAACCTGTTCTGGTGCTGCACTTGCCTCCCCCTCAGAAGCACTGTCTTGACTAGGCTTACCAACTCAGCTCGGGTCAGTCACCTCATCATCCACCTGCTCTTCCTCTGATTCCTCACTCTGCTCCCCCCCCGGACTTACTGCCCTGACAACAACGCCAATGTCTGACAACCGTGTCTCATAATAAGTCTGAGAAACCATGACCGAGGTAGGCCTTAGTGCACTACTTGCACTAAGTCCACACTCTCATCATCCACAGACTGCGAAAGTTCTAAATTTTGGGCATCGGGACAGAGCAACTGCTCAGGTTGCTGTTGAGCAGTGGTTTGTGTCTTTGGGTAGGGTCCTGAAAAGCCTTCCTGTGAGTATGCCGGATCTGAATCCATATTTTCCATGGGAGGGGTGTTGAGGGGTTAACAGTGAGCAAGTCTGTCTATCTGTATGTATGTATCTTTCTCTCTCTTTTTTCACATGCTGGCCAGCAAACCTTTGTCTCTGCCCACTATCATTTCCGCAGACGAACTAGCTCAGTATTCCCCACCACCAAACATACAGCATTACCAGCTACTTACCTGCAGGAGACTAAACCTGAGAAGAGGGTGTGCTGGGTTTATATAGGGTGCTGCTAATTATTGCCAGGTGAGGCAAAGCTGCAGCCAAACCTAGTGGGTTTATGTTCTTATGTTATGTTTGGTATAATTTGGTAAAATGTATATAGATTGTAAGCTCCTTTTTTTATTTTAAAAGGAGACAGCTAGAATTCTTTGTGTTTTATGTAGTTTAATGTATGATTTATGTGCAATATTTCTGTTTTAAACCAAATGCATGTTCCTTTAAGACTGATGGACTCTGGGAACTTGTAAATTGTATTTAAGTGCACTTGTATGTAGGTGGAGGGATCTTCAGTTCAGACTGGATGAGGTGAGAGCTGGGGTGCTATTTGATCCTAAAGTAGCTTCAACTTAAACCCTTATTCTCCTGAACTTTGTTTTTGTTAAAACTTCGTTGTTTTGTTTTTGCTCAAAAATAAACCTGAGCTTATTTTGCCAAGACCTGAGTGAGGACTGTTTCTAACGGCAACGACTCCCACACCCCAACAAGGGGCAGTCTGGGGGGGAGGAGGTTGAGCTGGAGGAGCCAGATGTCTACTCCCTTGGCTAAAGTGGGTGGACTGTGTGGAAGACTGGGTGGTAGATAAATTACTTGGACACATTATCCGCTATCCACGTCATCACCTGTTCGCACTGTTGTGGTTTCAATAGTGGTGTACCACGTGACCTTGTAAGTTGCAAGATGAAGCTAGGGAGCGAAACTCTGCGTTGTTCCACTGCTCCCTCATCAGTAGGTACTGTGTCACCATGCCCAGGACCACGGCCTCTGCCCCCCTACATCACTTGGACGCCCACGTCCTCGAACCTTAGCCCTTGGGTTCAACATTTTGTGTAATCACTAAACTGTCGAATTAATATCTGAGGCCACAAATGTATTCTCTAGACTGCGGATAGTGTACCAAACACCACAGAATTTTTCACTGCACTGTATTAAATGTATCTGAGAGAAAAAAACGTATTCTCTAGACTGCCGCTAGTATAACGCACACCACACAATTTTTCACTGCACTGTAGGATATATGAATGAGAGGAAAAAAATTTATATTTTCTAGACTCCGGCTAGTGTGCAGCACACGACAGAATTTTGCACTGCACTGTATAATGTATAACCGAGACGAAAAACGTATATTTTCTACACTCCAGCTAGTGTGCAGCACACGACAGAACGGCTATTGTACCGCACGGCGACGGCGGCTATTGTACCGCAAATCACTAAATTTTTCACTGCACTGTATGATATCTAATTGAGAGAAAAAACGTATACCCTAGACTGACGCTACTGTACAGCACATGACATAATTGCTCACTGGACTGTAGTATATATAACTGAGAGAAAAAACATATTCTGAAGACTGCACTACAGATCCCAGCAAGCCAAGGTACAGCAGCAGCAAAAATGAGTACTGAGAGAACTTTGGGCAATTTCTTTTGGGTCTGTGTGGACCACGTGCTGTCCCTTCTGCCACCAGTCGCTGTGCACAGCATGCAGCCGAGATGGCTGTAGCTGCACTACAAGTCCCAGCCAGCAGCCAAGAGGAGGCCAAAAAAAAAAGGTCATTGTAGCCATTAGAAGGACCGTTGGGTTCTTTGCGGGTGACTCCTGCCTAACCAGATTCTAACTTCACGCCCTAACAGTGTGTAGTCAAGATGGCGGTCGCTGCACTACAAGTCCCAGCCAGCAGCCAGGAGGAGGTAAAAAAAAAAGGTCGTTGTAGCCCTTAGAAGGAACGTTGGGTTCTTTGTGGATGATTCCTGCCTAACCACATTCTAATTTCACGCCCTAACAGTGTGCAGCCAAGATGGCAGTCGCTGCACTACAAGTCCCAGCCAGCAGCCAGGAGGAGGCCAAAAAAAAATGTCGTTGTAGCCCTTAGAAGGAGCGTTGGGTTCTTTGTGGATGATTCCTGCCTAACCACATTCTAATTTCACTCCCTAACAGTGTGCAGCCAAGATGGCGGTCGCTGCACTACAAGTCCCAGCCAGCAGCCAGGAGGAGGCCAAAAAAAATGTCGTTGTAGCCCTTAGAAGGAGTGTTGGGTTCTTTGTGGGTGATTCCTGCCTAACCAACATCTAAATTCAGGCCCTAACACTCTCCCTGACAGACAGCAGCTCTATCCCTAATCTCATGCAGCAGCCAGGAGGAGACAAAAAAAGGTGCTTGTAGCCCTTAGAAGGGCTGTTGGGTTCTTTGTGGGTGATTCCTGCCTAACCAACATCTAAATTCAGGCCCTAACACTCTCCCTGACAGACAGCAGCTCTATCCCTAATCTCATTCAGGCGGCGTCTGACGTTCACCGCCATTCTGTGTCATGGTAAAATTTTAAGTGCTTCACCTGCTACCTCAGTCTCACTTGGTCACTCTGGGTTCACCGCCATGCCGTGTCAGGGTAAATTTTTGGGTGGTTCACCTGCTACCTCAATCTAACTTGGTCACCAAGCTGTCACCACGCTGTGTCAGGCTTATGCCTGCGTCGTGGGTCGGGGGATAGAACAGCAGTGCCAGCATGGGCAGTGTTGTCACCCGCAGGCGGTGATGGACCTTCGTTGCACCTAGTTGGGTGCTTTACTAACATGTGATGGGCATGTGGCTTGACAATCTTGGTCTGGGTCAGCACAATTGCCTTGAGGGTCACCACCAGGCTGTTGCCCGAGAATTTGGGGTAATGGTGGGATTAGGCAGCCTCAGAGGCATCCATGAATGCTGCCCCTGCTGTTTCCTGTCCATTTCCGTGGTGTTTCCATCATTTTCTGAGGTTTCCAGGTTTTCACCCAGCCTTCCCTAGGCAGAGCCTTGGTCCCCTGCAAAAAATGCTCGAGTCTCCCTTTGACTTCAATGGGGTTCGTTATTCGAAACGAGCACCCGAGCATCGGGAAAAATTCGACTCGAATAACGAGCACTCGAGCATTTTAGTGCTTGCTCATCTCTACAGACCACCCTTTTTAAGGCACTAAATGGGAATGTGACATGGCTTGGATTTTTAAAATCTTAAAACACCCCTATCGTTGTAGATATGTAACCAATTTATTGTGCAAGGGGAAGTTCTATGTAACAAAGGTCACTGTGTGTAATGTGACATGTTCTCCCACCGATACCTGGACATTATGATTATCCACAAATAGTATACAATTTAATAAAGTATTGAATGAGCTCATAGTGTGTCAGGATGTAACACTAGTCTTAGTATGGATGTTAACATTGCAGAAATCATCCCAATTTGGACACACCTTGGTGGTTTAATTATAGAATACAATAGATTTTAACAACTTGTGTCCGGTATTGACCCAGCCTTGCCTAGGAGAGGCCACTTTAAAATACCATCCTTCTGAAAATGAACAGGTAGAACATAGGTGGATTGTGGGATTGTATATTGTTCACATTAAATAACCCTTGAGGCCACAAGACTCCTTTACAGAAAAGATAAGTAAGATAATAAGTAATTTACATGCATGCTATGTGGTTTGTATGCATACTCTAGTTAGATGTCATCACATTATCTGATCCCCCCTTAAGTCGACAAATACGCAAAAACGACCAAGGACAACATCTGCATGTTCTCCCCGTAGGTATTCTCCCGGTACTCCAGTTTCCTCCCACACTCCAAGCACATGCTGATAGGGACCTTAGATTGTGAGCCCCATTGGGGACAGTGTGATGCTAATGTCTGTAAAGTGCAGGGGAATATAGTAGCGCTATATAAGTGCATCAAATATTTTTCATTACCTTTCTCTGGATGGGCATTAGTTCATCAAGCACCTACAGATGCCCCCAAAATTTCTTCTGCTGGAGAATGCCAGATTGCTGTGCCGCATGTGTAAAAGTAGCCTTAATTTACTAGATGAATATTCCTACAAAACCATAAAAACTGACTGGAGATGGAAGACAAGAAGGGGATGGGATTTTAAAACATCTTATCCGTTCAGCATGTCAGTTTATTTTGTGGATTTTGACTGAGAATTTCACCTTCTGCAATGCAGCGGGTCAAATCTCTAGCAACCCTGCAGCTTTTACACTTCATCAGTAATATACGGGCACCGGCAGTGTGCACACCGCATCACTTGAATGGGTCCGCAATCTGAAAGAACGGAGGCATGGAACTTCATGGAAGCACTACTATTCTCTCTGTGCCTCCGCACTGCGAAAATACAACTTGTTCTATTTTTTGTGGTGAGGACAGATCACGGACCCATTCACATTGAATAGGTCTAGATCAGACTGCGGATGCACGGATGCTGCCTGTGCATTGGGGACTGCAAATTGCGGTCCCCACTGCACGGAACGGCAAAGCAATGGCAGTGTGCGTGAGACATAAAACAGCAGCCTATGCCACCACAACAGTTGAAGGGGGAGCACCCTCTCAGTCAGGTCAGACCTCTTAACATAAAATATGCCTACACCCATTACATTATTTAAACATTTTCCCTCATCCTCACAGACGGGGACCTCCCCTTTTCTTTCAGCTGCCACTCCTTTGTAAACAAGCGGTTCTAGGCAATGTTCCTTCACCTGATTCTATGGAAAACCACATTGTTTTACTTCACATTAATGTATAATTATTGCATTTTCATGTGGTTCTTCCAACCTATCTGTATCCTCTGCAGAGTAAACCTCTAATAAAGTGCACACCATGAAGTAGATTTTTTTAACAGTGCTGTACGCCAGTACAGTAAAATAGAGCAGTGGCCAAGACACAGCTCAAAGACAGTGGTTGCTCTCTGGAAGGACTCATTCAGGTGAGCGATGTTCATGCGCAGATGCTATCTGAGTTTAGAATGGACACACATTCTGAACACTGTCACATTAAAGAGGTTTTCCAGTTTCCATCAGCATACTTTTTCTTTTCCATTTATTGTTCCTATCTTCCATTCTGGACTGTGGTCACATGATCATGTCCATTATTTCCTGTGATGTTATGTCTATGGCTGGGTGAAAAGCTACAAACTAGCTGGGCTTTGTTAGGGGTGGTGTTGGAGTTGTGGCAGAGAGAGGTGAAGTTTATTATGAATTTGGCTGGATATGGAGCAGCCTAGGAAGAGTGGATGGAGGATGGGAGTGGTAGTGGCTCTGGTCGTGGTAGTTGCGTTCACTAATCATAGTTGCCATCCTCACACAGGCACTCCCTAGGGCGCACAATGACTGAAGGTTGTGGTCGTTGAGGGGTTTTTAATGTTAGCCATTGGTCTGTGTGCAAGCCTGTTTAATAAAGTACAGAATAGGAGTAGTAGTACATCCAAAAGTAACAAGACACAGTTCCAAGTAGGTTACAGTGCAATGGAGGCTGTAGTTCTCCTCTCTATCTCTTTCTCTTAAGTTTCTCAACAGAACCATAGGCGGCAATTAGGTTCTTGTTAACTGTGAACAGCTGCAGACAGCTGTTTCTAGGTGATTGTCCTTCATCAGTGCAGAGCAGAGAGTACTGGCTTAACTGGGTGAGAGGTTTAGATCAGGACTCTGGGGATACTATATGTCCTTATGGAGAACACCTACAATGGCAGAATGCTATTTTTTTGGTCCATTTGAAGTCAATAGATCAGTGTAAAAAAGGTTGCCCTTCACTGATGTTTGCTTGGAGACATTGGGTGGTCATTTTTCCTTTTTTTTATGACTTAATGATGACACCTGGACAGGCAAAAAGGGAAAAATTGAATGCAGTTGACTTCTGATGGAAATGTGTCAGTTTTTAGTGGACAGAACAGGTTTTACATTGCTTTTGTGAATCAACCCTAAGCTTGCATTACATTCTCTTATGAATTCACATCTCCGTTAGTTGTAGTGCACCTAGGCTCCTACACTACGGTGAAACATAATCCTCTATAGGTGAAAATGAAAGGCGTATGGCAACATTTATATGGAAGAAATGTATGAAAGGCTGTTAAATGATGAGAAATCTAGAGTTTCACTGTGGATAACACACATTGTAACAAATGATACTGAGGATGATTGCCTTCTCATCCCATGTGCACTATTCAGATCGATGAGGTGCAACGTCATAGTTGAAGTTTTAATCTTGCATAAAGAGACACATGCTTCATTCCTTGCCTTGGTGATTAATCTCCTATATGGTCGTCATGAGAAAGCCATTACCTTGCCTGCTACATAACAGTCTATATTTGGAGTTTCTAATAAGTACTATTGCAAGGTGTTTACTGGGCTGGATAGCCATTACTTTTACATTATTATTATGGCATCGGATATATATCATGAAACACATGCTAATAATGTGTTTAGCTTCACCGGCTAAGAAAACTCTCCACTACAGAATTACAGAGCGTGCTGGATATTTCCATCCATCCTCAGGAGGAATTCTACACTTCAATGTATATGCTAACATGTCAACATTATTTCATGGTTTACATGTAAATATGATCTACAAAAAAGTCATTTTTCATATCCTTTGCTTATCTTGATCCATGGTAAGCCCGTAGTATACTAGAACTCATTTTTATATACCACCTCATTCACATTTCTGGAGGCTTTTGATTTAAAAAAAATATCTGAATATCCTATAAACAGTCCAATTAAAGAGTGGGACCTCGTATCCCTGCAGGAACCCTTGAATTGAAAGGAGCAGCAGATGACACTCTATGGAACCTCCTGGAAATAGCACAATGCTGTCTCATAGGGGTGAATGGAGTGGCAGTTCGCCTGCTCGCATACCTCCCAACCGTTGATCCAGCAGGACAGTTCCGGATTGCAGTGGCTGTCCCGCTGTCCCGGTACGGGGGAGGTATGTCCCGGTCCCCCTGCAGGCTCTGCCTACCTCCCTGCTACTCTCCACACCTTCGGTCCGGGAGGGGGCCATGGGCGACCGTCAGTCAGCCTTGGCTCCGCCCCCTCCAGACTAGAGAAGAAGATGTCCTGCTGGTGATGCTGCTTGGAAGAAGGTAAGAAAATGGTTTTTATTATTTTTTAAAATTTTCTGTGAGTGGCACAGTATGGGCATATTACTGGGGGGCACAGCATTACTGGGGAGCACAGTATGGGCATATTACTGGGGGGCACAGCATTACTGGGGAGCACAGTATGGGCATATTACTGGGGGGCACAGCATTACTGGGGAGCACAGTATGGGCATATTACTGGGGGGCACAACATTACTGGGGAGCACAGTATGGGCATATTACTGGGGGGCACAGCATTTCTGGGGAGAACAGTATGGGCATATTACTGGGGGGCACAGCATTACTGGGGAGCACAGTATGGGCATATTACTGGGGGGCACAGCATTACTGGGGAGCACAGTATGGGCATATTACTGGGGGGCACAGCATTACTGGGGAGCACAGTATGGGCATATTACTGGGGGGCACAGCATTACTGGGGAGCACAGTATGGGCATATTACTGGGGGGCACAGCATTACTGGGGAGCACAGTATGGGCATATTACTGGGGGGTACAGCATTACTGGGGAGCACAGTATGGGCATATTACTGGGGGGCACAGCATTACTGGGGAGCACAGTATGGGCATATTACTGGGGGGCACAACATTACTGGGGGGCACAGTATGGGCATATTACTGGGGGGCACAACATTACTGGGGAGCACAGTATGGGTATATTACTGGGGACACAACTGGGCATATTACTGGGGGGCACATAGCTGGGCATACTACTGGGGGCACATAACTGGGCATATTAATGGGGGCACATAACTGGGCATATTACTGGGGGCACATAACTGGGCATATTAATGGGGGCACATAACTGGGCATATTTATGGGGGCACATAACTGGGGAATAAGTACTATGTGGGGCAGTAAGGGGACTGGGTGGGATTAGGTGTATAGTTATGTTTTGGGCGGAGTTAGAGGCGTGGTCTAGTGTCGAAAAAAATTGCACAAATTCGCACAATTTGTCCCTCTGTCTCCATTTCCGAAGTTGGAAGGTATGTGCTCGACTTGCCTTTATTTCAGGGGGCCCTGAAGGATATGGGGACCCTGTTCTTCGGAAGGCCTGAAGCTGTCATAGCAACTGAACGGCTTCCTCGATCTCTGTTAGATCTTTGGTCCCTGGGAGCGCAGCGCAACCAGGAAAAATACCTCCCAGGTGGCGTAGTTGCAATTGACTGCATCATTTGAGGGGTCAAAAGTCAATTATCAGCTTTAGCGTCTAGCACAAATTCTGCCACCAGATGTCGGCATCTGGCAGCTACAGCACCATCTGTAGACTTCCACCATACTGTACATGTATGGTATGCCTGATGTCAGGAAGGAGTTAAGGATGATAGAAGTAACCGTTTTGGTAAAAAAATACTTACCTTGTTTAAGGAGCAGATATGTCAAGTATTATAAAACTGGAGCTGATTTACTAATCCTATGATGGCATAAACTTAGACAGACTGTATAGACCTGCACTAGATTTATTACAGGAGCTCAGGCTGGATGATATGCGGGGATAGACTCTTTTGCAGGGATAGACTCTTTTGCAGAATAGACTCTTTTGCAGGGATAGACTCTTTTGCAGGTTTGGACTCTTTTGCAGAGATAGACTCTTTTGCAGGGATGGACACTTTTGCAGGGATAGACACTTTTGTAGAGATAGACTCTTTTGCAGGTATAGACTTTTTTGCAGGCATAGACTTTTTTGCAGGGATAGACTCTTTTGCAGAATAGACTCTTTTGCAGGGATAGACTCTTTTGCAGGGATAGACTCTTTTGCAGGTTTGGACTCTTTTGCAGGGATAGACTCTTTTGCAGGTTTGAAAAATCCATACAATGCAACGGCACACTGCCAACCAGTGTTCCTTGTACATTTAGCCATAGCAACGTGCACCTGCGCACTGGGATGTGCTGACTGAAATTCCCCTTTTTTTCTTTTGCAGGTTTGGACTCTTTTGCAAGGATAGACTCTTTTGCAGGGATATACTCTTTTGCAGGGATAGACACATTTGTCTAACTCTAAATCAACTACAGCATTAGTTAGCTTACTTAGTGACAGAATTTTACACCAGAATTGTGCAATTTTGGCACTAAACAGCACGTTAGGTGAATGTTCTTTACCCTGAAGCCATACTCCCTTACCGCTAAGCCTGAGTCGAAAAAAATTGTCTCAACCTTAATTTACACCACATTCTAGCTGCAGATACATTAGTAAATCCAGGCCAGCATCTTCCAATTGGGCAATTGAAAGCAAAATTGCAAAACGGATATACTTTTTGTGCCTAATGTTTTATGGGGTAGTGGGTGATAGAGATTCTGCACTAAGTAAAGGACTGTTCACATGTTAAATGGATGCCTGTGATGGATACCATGCAGTGCCATCCATCACCTATAGAGTTGAAGGTTAAAAAAGATGATATATTCCTTTTTAATTTTATTCCATAGTATGTTTTGCTGCATTCTGATACAGGGCTACAGGACCCCCTGTGGACAAGCGTTGAGTTTACGTCAGGAGGAGCATTCGTGCTAAATGTTAACAAAAATGTAATGTGAACAGAACCATTTGCTGTGAATACTTACTGAGAGCTGACAGCACAGGGCTACATGACCTTGGTTTAAGATGTGCTGTACACAAGCGCCCATTCGATTTAGAATAAAGTAGATTTTTCTTTCTTCAGGAACAAACCAATTTGTTAAATGAAAGCATTTATTTAATTTACAAAGAGGGAAGGAGAAGTGAAAATTACTGCAATCATTGCTGTATACTAACGGGGAACAAATTATCAACACTCTCTATCATTATAACTCAGTCTCCACTATACAAATAAGTAGTTGCCGAACTGTCATACTAAGGCACCTCTTGTGTTTATGGCTTTTAATAATTGAGGCATTTACACAAAGGTATGCAAATAGAGTTGGAGCCTGCGAGGAAGAGAAGAAAGAAACTCAGCCACAGTTCCAGTCAAAGATTGAAAAATTAAGTCCTCGCCGAGACCTTGGCGGCTTGATAGAAGAAAGCTCTACAGTTGCTGTCTATCGTAAATGATCCAAGTCTGACTTTCTTTGATCTCATTAAATACCTTCATTCAAAAATGAGGCTTTGGATGGATTTGCAATACAAAAGTCTATGTGCAGCCCCATCTGGAGAGTAATAATGATCTGAATTATGAATTTGATATGTGTGAGATTTGTGGGAAGCTTCTGGAGTTAGCAAGAGTAAAGGGGTATTCTGGTTTTGCAGTTTTAAACATCGACAGGAAAAAAACACATGCTATCACTTACTAATAGTAATTGTTTATCTGTAATGCCCCATTTTCTTGCACTACATTGTGGTCACGTGACATTTTCTTGTTGTGTTGGTTCCCTATCCCGATAACATCATGTCTACATCTCAGGCATGGTAAGGCTCATAAGGATCTGCCCTGTAGATATAACATCATTGATGGCCTTGCCTCTGCATTGTTCTACTCATTCTCTTGGACTCTGATATGATGTCATCCATGATACTGTGTTTTAGGGCAAGTTTTTTCCAGCAGTGTTTCAAGTAGTCTTGGATCGGTGACATTCGAGCTGGGAGAGGAAGGGGAGACAGAGACCTATTTCACCTCTTTCAGGAGGGGCAGGAGAGGGCTGGTCCTACTTCCTGACCTCATTTTTTGACACTAGAGTGAGTGTGTGAAGAGGGAAGAATCAAGTCTAGTGCTATTTCTCCTTAGGCCTCAGGATCCAGAGGCTTATCGATCTCTGTGAAAGCTACTGCTTCTGCTACAACAAGAAGGAGAGAAAGAATCTGCATGGCCAGGCAAATTAGTTAGTAAATTAACCTGAAACTACAGCTAACTAGACCTTGCTGCTTGTGAGTGATTACAGTTAAGACACCTGTCACACTGAATCATATCCTGGACAGATGTACCTCTAAAGACCTGTATCCCACAGTGGACACTACTGCCATAATTGCCAGATTTCAATTGCTAGGTTTCCTGACTCCTGCACCATTCGCTGGCCGCTGTACTCTATATGACCTGCGTTGCACCCATCCAAACACCTAACATCAAGGGCACACCAGCTACCATGAGACAGGAATCCCAGAATCAAGGTGTGCCCTGAGGAAAGAAAGGGTGACCTCTTCTTATGCTTCATGACCCTAGGGAGAAATAGCCTGATAGACCCACTACCACTCCCATCCTCTACTTTGGCTTCTCAAGGATGCTCTTTCTCCCAGGATCCAACTCCCCTAGGATAGAAAACCCCATTTAATACTTATTTTTATGCAAATTATTGCTGTACACTGAAATTTGGGAAAGAATGTTGATTTTATGCATCAAAATGTCCAAATCTAGATGGAATGTAAAGAAAACTCCTGTATGATGATATTGCTCATAGCAGTTATTTTGCCATCATTGTAAAAAAATTTTTTTTTTTAAAGCAGTTGCTAAAATCCAGTAAATGATTCTCACTGGGAATGTTAACTGGATCTTGGCATGTACAGTATCTGTAGTTTACACTGAAGCTTTTATCAGCTGATTTTGGAAAATGTTTCTGAATGCGTTAAAATGAATATAATAAATTATTCATTGTCTCTCATGCAGTTGATTAAAATGACAAACCATATTTCTTGTCACCCATGTCTCATTATTAAAAGCATTTCAAATGATAATGGCACCTCTGACATACATAAAAATTGATACTTAACACAGCAATTAAGACATGCTTAATTCAAACACTGATTTCTATTCTTTAAATGCCTGGCTACAATTTTGGTATACTTTTGCTTCCGAAATAAAGAACCAGTGACTCGTTAATGGATATAGAATGTTATATCTGAGTTTAAACTGTGGACATCCGGATAGTTTTAATAAAGGTTGGAGAAGCACAACTTGCCAACTTTGTTCTTCAAAGATGAAAGAGCAAAGGAAATCTAAATATAATGAATCTTTAGATTCGTTATAAAAACCCTGATAAATGATAAAAGGACTTTAGTTTTTCCAGTTTTCTTCAGTTACATAAAAAGTTTAGGTTTCTTGATAACACACACAAGTCATCATTTCCTTACTGGTGGCTAACAGGTCACTCAAAAATGATTAACTTCTGTCAGTGTAGCTTATGTGTGCTTAGATTGTTAAGAAGGCCCATCCTCATTCCACATTTCTCAATAAAGACCCTTGGAAGAACCCTCAGCAATTCTAGACATGTCTTCTGTCAATGTCTCATGCAGTCCCATTAAGAGATTTTGCAGGTTTCAAAGTAGCTAATCATTTCAGAATCACATTTGAAGAGCTTTGAAGGTGAAATCTTAAAGGGGTTATCTGAGACTATTAATGTTCCCCCACATGCCCGGGCCCCTCACAAAGAATATATTTACATGGCTCCCCACTCCCTGCGCTGCTCAGCGGCTATATGGGGACCAGGAGAAGCACAGGGAGTGGGGAGCCAGGTAAGTATATTCATTGTGAGGGGCCCGCATATGGGGGGGCATTCCCTTTAAGTAATGAAAGAAATTAAAGAGGTTGCCCAGGAGCTGGCAACCCCAGTGGTCATAATGTGCCCCATTATAAAAAACAAACAAAATACACTCCCCGGTCCTCAGTCCTGCAGTTCCAGCACCACTGCCACCATTTTGAGAACACTGAACACTGCTGAATACTTGGAGAACACAATATTATCTCACTTCACACAGGATGAGGAGTAATATGCCCATAATTGTCCCTTTCGCTCCACTGGTCCCATTGGAGCCTCTCTATGTAGAAAGCCACTACACATCACTCAGAACCATCATACCGCCTTTAAGTCAGCATCCAACCATGCATGGGCCCATGCTAATTCTAGGGTTTTCCTTCTACACTCTGGCAATCAGGAAACTACTGTATGTAACACTGGCAGAGTTTACTAACAGCACCGCACATGGCAGCCCACCAATCATTGCCAAGACTAGGAGTAAAACAGGAGTACAAAACAAGAAAGAGCAATCAGAGAGGGGGACCAGGTGAGGACATGTCAACTGGGACAAAAACAAATATAAAGGAGAAAACACAAAAATAATATAAGGGGAAAATGAGCATTTCTCCTCTTACAAACACACTTTTTTTCATAGATAACGTAGACTGCTGCTATAGTTTTGTGTATTAAGCTACGTCGTTTTAGCTGATAAAAAGTACTGCTGAGTAACGACTGACACATTGTTACTTTGCATTTAGTTGGATAAATAATGACAGATATTTTCTTCTTCCAACACATGGAATGCACTCTGTTCTGATCTGGGTACAGATGGCACAGATACATAACAAATGTGACACAATTACATTCCTAGCATGTCGTAAATTGATAATTTTCCAGAGTCCTGTAACCAGCCGTGCACCAGTCCCACGCTCATCCCTGCAGCCCCTGATAAAAAATATAACCTGGGGCTTCTCCCTTCGTGTCATTCTCTGATGTTATAAATCTGCGATAATGGCATGCTTTTTAGTAGTAAACATTAGATTACGAAGTGAAATATAACTTTATAGACTGTAAGTATATGCCATAGTCTGAGTGAAACGTCAGAGGTGACACTGGTATCGGTAAGATACTTAGTGTTAGGTTGATTTGAACATAAACAACATTGAATCACCTATCCACAGGAGACCCCTGCCAAACACGAGAACAGCCCCATGTGTGAATGGATTGGTGCATGTGTGAACACCAGTCCACTCATTTCATGTGTAAAGCAGTGGTCATATATGCACTCTACTGCTCTGTTCACACAGAGGACTCAGGGACCCCAGTTCTTATGATTGGTGGTGGTCCCAGAGGTCGTGCCCTCCCAGCAATCATACAGTTACCAGCTATTGTAGATTGGTGATAAGTATTGATTGGAAAATTCCTTTAAAAGATAAGAGTCTGGACCTCCATTAATAAACAACGTGGATGGCAGCTATAATGAGCCTCTCCCTCAGGATCACCCGGCAGGTTTGTGCATCACATGGATAGCCCATTGATTTCATATGACATTACATAATATTTAATACTTTCCCTGTGGTGACCCTGCATGGAAATTTTTATAGAACAGACACATTCACTTTAAGGAGATTCCACAGGCGAACCATCCAATCTATATCTATCCATTTATCAATAGCGGTTTGCACGCAGTTGAGTAAGTAATGATGTCTTAAAATCTACACATATTTCTGAAAATGTAATTGTTCCCTTGATGCTTTTGTCTGATTAGAAGAATGGTGAGTACTACGTAGTGATCCATTCTGTACTGCAAGTAAAATTGGACATCGTATTCCAAACATAGAGCGGCATACTGTCTACACAAACCATTAGAAGGCATTTGCACAACATTGAGCTATGAGTTGTTGTTCAGCTACAGGTGTTCTAGACATGAGCAAATTTCCCTACTTTAAGGTGGGGGTGGTTCCGCCAAAGTTATGAAAGGCGCTGGCCTCTTCAGAACTTCAGCAGATCCTCCGGCATTTGTAAATGTAAGCCAGCTTCCTTGCTGTCTTACATTTAGACCTTTTTCTACGCCTGAACTAAGAAAATGGTAAACGAGACAGGCCTGCTGGTCCGTCCCCTTCTCCATCCATGCCACACCTACTTTTTTAGACCTGGCGTGAGTGGGAAGAAGTCGCAGATTGCGACACAACTACCCGCTAAACCACAATCTGCACCTGAAATACACCTATTATAGGGCATATTTCAGCTTAATAAATGATCCCCTTAGTTTTAGTCGTCCAAATTAGCCAAAACATTTGATTTGGGTATGAAACAATTCTACCCCAATTGAAAGTATTTTAAATGCCTGGAAAATCTCTTTCTCACGTATTAGATGAATTTTGGAAAAATTTAGGCTGAATTTTATTTCAAATGAATAGATTTGCTCATCTATGAGGTATTCTATTGACTTCATAACTCTCCTCTCAAAGACTATCATGATGCACAGCAAGAAGGCAATGGAGGCTGTAATCGAGGTCTATCCTCTTCAGCAATCAGTCACTCTTTTGTCTCAGTGATAGCCAGATATTGGTCTGGAGACCATGTGGGCAACACCATGAAGAGGCCTTTACAAGAAACATCACACCGGGATTATGGTGTGGGGTGGAATAATGTACATTAACTGGACCCCTCTAGTCTTCATTTTAGGTACACCAACAGTTGATGAACAGATGTTATAATGATTTGGACATGGAAACAGTGGTACGGCCGTTTCTCTAAAGTGTCTCAGGAGCCGTTTTTCAACAGGACAACGCCAGGCCACATATTGCTTATAATACTGTGAGCACATCTGGGGCATCATTAGTTGGCAATTGCAAAGGCAACTGCCAGCAGAGGATCTTGATGATTTGTGTACCCAACTGCATTCAGCGTGGCAGAACATTCCTCAGACAATAACCTCACTAGTAGTATGTCAAGATGTGTATGTGCGTGTATTTCTGTGTGTGGTGCTTATACTCAACACTGAATAAATTGAGAAGTTTTGAATATTTTGATTCCATTATTTTTATCATTTGCATATGATCAACATGTTTAGGGATCATGTGATTTCCATAATTCCATGACTTTTCAATGTTGAGGACTTTAAGATCTATATACCCATCTCTGCATAAACTATTCTTTAGTACATCATGTGTTCATTGTGCTTCTAAAGTGAAGAAAAATAGATAAGCCCATGGTTTTTGAGATAGATAAACAATCATGTATTAAAATCATCCCATAAATATTTAGCGTCTGCCAAGATTCATAGCTCACGTGAACCTTGTATCCTATGCTGGTTTCTAAATCTTCTAGATCACGTTATCCACTTCCAAGATTGGAACACATTTGAGCTGTGCCTGTAGGCTGTATTGTTCATTGTTTAGTCTACACGTGCAGAGTAAACACAGCAAAAACAACAAAAACGTGCAAAGGAAAATAAAGCGTAGACATATAAAAAGGGAAATTGTTATATAAAGACTGCAACAATAACTTCAATTATATAAAATATGTATAAACTTGGTTCACACTGCATTCAGACATTACGTTTGGAGGAACCATTTGAAATATACAGCATTTCTTACACCTGTCTGGATCTAGTTCTGCATTGGAGTGGCATGTGAGATGTATTAAGAAGCAGAGGCCATTTTATGGGATAATTTAAAGTACATTTGCTGAGCCGCAGGAGTGTGGTGTAAACTCCTAAATATTTTTTTTTTGTACATGTGGGGTTTGCATAGAAAATTGCTACTTTTTGACACCACTTTGAGTTTTCACACATAGGTTTTTGTTGGCACTTTTCCATTTTTAGAGGTGTTTTTAGTGTGTTTTTATCTTTTGTGTAAGCTCCAGCTCCAGGTTTTAACTGTTATCATTTTTTTGCTCCTGGCATATTTGTTATTTAAGTGTGTTTTTTTTGTCTTTGTGGCATCTTTTCAAATATACAGCTTGCAGTTTTTTCTTGAGTTTTCACCTCACCTTCTCTACGGGAAAAAATGTCATAAAAAAAAAACGTTAGTGTTAAGGCACACTGGGAGTCATTTACTAACAGATATACACCAGTACATGAAGCACTATGTGTTAGATCATCACTAGTGGATAGGGTTACCACTGTGCCGGTATCTCACCAGCAAGGCCGGTATTTTAGTGGCTCTGCCAGTGCTGGTAAATTTTTTCTACCGGCAATATTAATTGCTGGTATTTTCCTGTGCACTCCCATTGTGGGGTGCTCATTAGTACAGCCTTTACTTCCCCCTCCCACTTGTGTTAATTAAAACAAAAAATAAAAAATAATTCACCTTCTCCATTTGCCCGCACTGCGGGGAACACTCGCTGCAGACTGTCCTGAGCTTCCAGTCAGCAGAGAGCGTTCCCTGCAGTGCAAGTGGAGTTGTTTTTTTTTTTTGCAGAAGCAGAGAAGGGGGCACTAATGGAGGGCATTACACTTACTGGGGGCACTAATGGAGGCATTATTTTTACTGGAGGTGCTAATGGGAGCATTATTCTTACTGGGGGGCACTAATGGGGGTATTATTCTTACTGGGGCGCACTAATGGGGCATTATTCTAACAGGGGGCATTACTATTATGGGGGGCACTAATGGAGGCATTATTCTTACTGGGGGCACTAATGGGGGCATTCTTAATTCTGGGGTGCACTAATGGGGGCATTACTATTACTGGGGGTCACTAATGGGGCATTACTATTACTGGGGGCTTTAATATTATTGGAGGGCATTAATGGGGGCAGTATTAATTCTGGGAGGCACTAATGGGGTATTCGGAGGGGCACAAATGGGGACATTACTATTACTGGGTGCACTAATGGGGGCATTATTAATTCTGGGGGTGCTAAAGGGGCATTATTAATGCTGGGGGGCAATAACGGGGGCATTATTAATTTCCAGCTGTACTAATGGGGGCATTAATATTACTGGGGGCACTAATGGAGGCATTAATATTACTGGGGGACACTAATATTATTGGGAGCCACAGTATGACAGTGACTTCACACCCCGTGTTAAGCCACGCCTGCATAAGCACACCCTTTTTTAAGTGTGGCTTAACTTGGCCAGTGTTTTTTGTTGGGAAAGGTGGCGAACCTACTAGTGGATAGGTCACTTTTGTTGGTTAGAAGGTCCTGTAGTGTCACTTTAGGTTTGTGGGGTTCAGCTGGCATCTGTGAGAAGATCTTTGCCGTAGTCAAATGGCAGATGTTATGCTGGACTTGTGCAGACTACTCAAGGTCTTGCTAGCTCATTAGTTTCACATTGTAGTAGATTCCTCTTTTTGTGGTACATTATGAAGTCAGTACGTCTAGGTCTCAATATTCGGCAGAAACATGACATAGCATGACATCGGGGAGTAACTACCGTAGCGGCAGACCATGCGACTGCTATGGGGCCCAGGGCAAGAGGGGCTCAGTCTCAGTTGGGATCATCTCCTCTTCTACTGGGGGTGAAATCTTCATCAGGACTCTACCCTCTAAAGGAACAACTTTTAGCAAATAAAGCGGCAGAATAATGGCCCACGGGTCATTGAAAGGTTTCAGGCAGAAACCCTTCTGCCCTGTGTGGGGGGCCTGGTTTGATACTTGCAATGGGGCTTCTATATGTACGCCACTGATTACGATATATAGTAAGCAATGGCAAATATCCTATCTGGGATATTGCACTTGGCTGTGCGGTGGCCGATACATGTAACAGCACTGTTAGTTCTCCAGGAAGCCAATATACATGCAATTTTGTAGAATAGATGCGGCCCCATTCACTTTAATGATCGCAGGCAGCCGCAGCTCCGCAAGAAAAAAAAAAACATGTCCTATTCTTGTCCGCAATTGCGGAACACACACTGGTCGGCATCCATGGTATTGCGGATCTGCATTTTTGAACGGCCCCTTAAAGGGACAGCACAGTATGTAATACAGTAGAAAATAGGGGGTAAAAATACGGAAAACCAGTACAGCAAACAACTTATGCATGAGAAAAATCACATTTTACAACCCTCAAAAAAAGGTCTTGAAGTGATGTTGCGCTTAATATCCCTATTTGATACCCATACCCCTAAGTACATCTACGAATAGAAACATCAATAAATGCAATACATCATTAAATCTGCTGCCTAATGAAAACATAATGACACAGTTTAGTACAAACATTAGATGGGCGAAGGGCCACTTCGTTTTAGGATTCTCAGTAGCTTTTACATAGTACATGCATTACTAAAAGTGGTTGCATTGCTCTACATCACTTGGCAGAATAGAGTGCTTCCTTCCTCCTTGATCACTGGCATTTTTCTTTCAATAGTTCCTTATTCTTCACAACAGCGGATTTGCGCACAAGGTGATTTTGCTATAGCGCATTATGTATATCGGGACTCGTTTAGTGCTCAGTAATTACTCTCTCCTTTACCCAGCAGGCTAATGATGATACATTTACCATTATGGCTGTTCTATTAACAGTCTGGTAAACACAGGGATAATTCAGGCACGATGCTGCAGGCTGTGCAAGGCAATGTGGCACAAAGTATTTATGCCTTTCCAGCTGTGGATCCAGGCTCAAGCGGCGGATACAATCAAAGCTGTTATTAATGTTCTTTTTATTTATCAAAAGTATAGGAATCATTTTAACCAAGAGAATACAGCATGATCCTGATGAGACGGCGCTTGTTTTGATCATTTCATTTCTTCTGACTTTTTGCGAAAAATGAACAACTTGATCATTGTGACAAATTAACTTTTACTGTCTTAACCAGGTTCCATCACTATAGAACATTATCACAATCTCCCGTCTATTCTTCTTCCAGCTTTTGTCACTTAGTTGATAGGATGTGCCAGGCAGGGATCACACAGGGTGTTATATGATGAATTTCTTCCGACATGACCTTACTACAGTGAGCAGAGAGGAAGGTTGAAGAAGGTTGAAAATGTCCACATTTCCCCTTAAAAGGATATATAGCCTTATTAATTTTGGTTACCATTGACCCTGTTATGATGGCATTATTATCCATGCTGAGCTGTTGGACTTACGTGACTTTGGAACATGTCAGAAATGTGATAAGTGACATGCTACTTCAAGTGTATGTGAAGCACTTTGGTATGTTATATATGATGTGCCATGTAATGAGTCTTGGGCAAGGGAGGATTAAGTGGCCCAAAAACCAAGGGCTGTTCTTCAAGTTTGGGCCACAGGAGAAAAAAAATGTATACTGCACAGTATACCACTCCCCTCAGCGCTACTGCTAAAGACATATTTAGATGGACATAAAATAGTCCAGTAGTTACACTGCCCCCTGTTCCCCAGTAGTGCTTATTGCACCCAGTAGAGTCAAATTACCACCAGTAGAGCCTATTATTCCCAATAGATCCTATTACCCCCAGTAGAGCCTGTTACCCTCATGTAGTGCCTATTTCTTCCAGTCATACCTATTGCCTCCAGGAGGGACAAAATAAAAAAATGATATCAACAGTGGCATGCAAAAGTTTGGGCATCCCAGGTCAAAATTACTGTTAATGTATGCAGTGAAACAAGTTGAAGGTGAAATGATCTCCAAAAGCCATAAAGTTAAAGATGACATATTACCTTTTCATCTTTTACATTTTCAAAATAACAAAAAAGAAAAAAGGTCCTGAAGCAAAACTTTGTGCATCCTGTATGCTTAGTACCTAGTAGCACCCCTTTGGCAAATACCACAGCTTGTAATTGATTTTTGTAGCTACCCAAGAGCCTTTCAATTCTTGTTTGAGGGCTTTTCATCAATTCTTGGGAATGAGGTTCACAATGCACTTTATTATAGACATATTGTAGGAATATGTTCCTTGAACATTTTTTTGACCAACACTTATGAATGTACCCATAGGTACCCAATGCTGTAGACATGTTTTCTGGCTTGTAAAAGTAACTTATTTTTGTGACATTTTGGAATTTTTCACCACTCACTGCACTAGCCAATAAGTTGGTAAGCCTCCTAGGCCTGACTAGGAGCTAGCTGAAATGTATGCCAACCAATAACTATATTTAAGGGGTTGTCTCACTTCAGCTAATGGTATTTATCCTTTAGGGAAAGTTCCACGTTCCAATCTATTATTCACTGCTCATTTTCAGGGGTTACGACATACACTTCAGCATATATAATAGGCCGAAGCTTTTTCCTATAGTGTTCAAGCATGACCACGGCTGCTGCTATATTGCAGGATAGTCATAACCCCTGGAAATGAGCAGTGTACAGTATAATGTGATGGAAAGTGAATCAAGCCAGCAAAGGAGGCAATATGGACAATCACAATACATTAGTAAGTGCCTTGTATTAACTTTCTCTAAATGGTAAATGCCACTTGCTGAAATGGCATAACCCCTTTAAGAGACATGCGCCTCTTAATACATTCAGGAAATCTTCAAACAGGCTTTGGTTTTAGTCAAAGATAGTTTCTGGGCATTGTTCTGGGGGAGATTATACTTCCTCATGAAGGTACTTTACAGCAGCGTGGTTCATGTGCATGAGCCCCATTGATTTTGTACTTGTAATTACCTGCCCTAGATGGGACTATAGTCAGAAGGATGCCAACTACGTATTTTACCCAGATTTGTCAGGAAAGAGTCTCTGAATCTACATGATACAGTTATATACAGTATTTATTGTGTATTATCTTGTGTGATTCATGTTTTATTCTTCGTTTTTATATTAGACTAGAAGAATGACCTGGCTTTGCACGGGTATATTTCAACTATTTCATTTAATGTTTGTGTGTGTGGTTAACAGTAAGCTCTACAGTGTCCCACCCCTTTAATAGTGACCTGAACAGTTCCCCACCTCCCTAACTTTGACCTCCACAGTGGCCTGCCCCCTTAACAGTGACCTCAACAGCAGCCTTTCCCCTTAACAGTGATCTTAACAGTGGCCCGCCCCTCTCTCTTAAAAGTGGCCTCCAAAGCGCCCTGTCTTTAAAACGGGGACCACTGATAAAAAATGGCTGAGTTGTTATGGAAACCTGGTGTAAACTGTGTCTCTGTCAAGACTGAAGAACCTGTGAGCTTCTATTGGCTAACACGGATCTTGTAACTGTGTGTATGGCAGTTAGCATATGAGTGAAGCTGCAAACTCCTATTGGCTAATAGCTAATATATTTTTGGGAATATCTCAGGAGTGGTATGTCCTAGAGATCTGAAACCTTTATGAAAACCTTCCCGGACACCCGATGTACCTATGTGCCAAATTTGGTTCAGACT
Source organism: Rhinella marina (assembly GCA_900303285.1). Taxonomy (NCBI): domain Eukaryota; kingdom Metazoa; phylum Chordata; class Amphibia; order Anura; family Bufonidae; genus Rhinella; species Rhinella marina. Next base: position 16,895 of record ONZH01021306.1, on the reverse strand, counting down.
GGTCCAATCGTTTGTTCATAAAGAACAGACAGACAACAGAAATTCACTTTTATATACACTACTCACAAAAAGTTTGGGATATTTGTCTTTACAGGTGAACTTAATGTGACCTTCTCTAAACTTTTGAATGCATATGTCCAACTGTTCAGTGTTTCAGTACTTGCTGTTCTCTAACAAGGAGCTTAACGGCAAAATTCACAACAGTTGTTTGATCCATGAATCGCCCAATAAATTTCCTGGCTCAACTAGAAGTGGTATTTAAACAGTTCTTCTTATCATGCTGTTCACATTTTGACATCATGAGACCAAGACGACACCTAAAAATTGATCAACAGTACCTTGCCATTTCAAGGCTTCAAGAAGGATGTTCTCAGATGGAAGTGGCCCTTGAACTTACAGTGTCACAGAGCGTCATCAGCAGGTTGCAACAGAGATACTATGAGACAGGAAGAGTCACAGAAAGGCATAGAAGTGGATGTCCTTTGGCCACATCCCACACTGATGACCACTTCATTGTGAACAATGTCCCGTGGAAACAGATGATAAATGCCACACAACTCCAGGCACATAAGAGAGGTGAGAGGCACCCTAGTGTCACGTCAGACCATTCAAAACCATTTAGATCAGTGTGGTCTGTGTGCTAGACTTCCTGCAAGGGTACTTGGCCACACCATCAGGCATAGGAGTCATCGTCTTGCAAGGGTCAGGAAGCATCTACATTGGACGAGGGACCGGTAGGCCTCAGTGCTGTCCACTGATGAAAGACGATTCACATTGAGCAGAAATGATGGTTGTCAAAGATGTTGGAGACGCCAAGGAGAGCGCTATGCATCAGCCACTGTTGTCACCAAACAAGCCTTTGGTGGTGGTGATGTTACAGTGTGGGCAGGTGTGTCTAGTCAATACAGAACTGCCCTACATGTGAATGGTGCACATGTACAACACAGGCCTAATTTCATCTTCATGGACAACAATGCACCAGCTCATCGAGGTCGTATCATTAGTGAACAGCCGCTGGAGACTTGAGTAAGGCTACTTTCACACTAGCGTTTTAAAATTCCGGTATTGAGTTCCGTCATAGGGGCTCAATACCGGAATAAAACGCTTCAGTTTTGTCCCCATTCATTGTCAATGGGGACAAAACTGAACTGAAGACAACGGAATGCTCCTGAAAGCATTCCGTTCCATCTTCAGACCGGAGAACAAACCGCAGCATGCTGCGGTTTGCTCTCCGGTCCAGGCATCCGCACCAAGACGGATCCGGAATGACCCCCAATGCAAGTCAATGGGGGTGGATCCGTCTGGTGTGACCATAATGGTAACCGGATCCGCCCTCCATTGACTTTCAATGGAGTCCATTACGGATCCGGCTACACATAGACACATACAGACACAAACATAAACATACACACACATATAGACATACAAACACACATACATACTTACATGCTCTCCGGCAGGTCTTCGGAGCGTCAGGGACAGGAGGGCTCACACAGGTCACGATTCCCCACAGCGCCCTCTGCTGGGCGCCTGGTGGAATCGTCATGATTCCACCAGGCGCCCAGCAGAGGGCGCTGTGCGCAATCGTGACCTGTGTGAGCCGTCCTGTCCCTGACGCTCCGAAGACCTGCCGGGGAGCATGTAAGTATGTATGTGTGTTTGTATGTCTATATGTGTGTGTATGTTTATGTTTATGTGTATGTATGTACTGTGTGACATGTGTGGGGCCGGAGCGCGGTTCCGGCTCCACACATGTCACTGCGGCAGGCCTGATCCGGCAGCACCCTTCACCTGCCGGATCAGGCCTGCCGCCAGTGTGAAACAGCCCTAACTCAACTGGAGTGGTCTGCACTTTCTCCAGACCTGAATCCCATAGAAAACCTATGGGATCAGCTGAGACGTTGTGTAGAGGCTCGTAACTCTGTACCCCAGAACCTCAATGACCTGAGGAAGAATGGGATGTCATGCCTCAGCAGACAGTAATTTGACTTGTAAACAGCATGATACAGTACATCGAAGTCAGGCTGTAATTGTTGCTCAAGACCACATAACAAATTATTGAGACATAGACATTTTTTGTGGGGATATACCCAATACTGTTGTTGGCTTTTGTTTCAATAAATTGTTTGAGATGAGGAAATCACCATTGCGTGCTTCTACTTAAATGCCCTACTTTCATGATATAATATCACCGTAGCGTGAACTTTTTATGTTTTCCATAAATTTCATCAGAAAGCCAAATATCCCTAACTTTTTGTGAGTAGAGTGTATAAGACATAAGAGATAGAGCTCATCTCTACAAATAGATGTATGTCATAGTCTTCTCACATTATAATTAACAACCTTGTTTGGGGACAGAAATTCCAATCATCATTCTCTCTGGTGTGCTTTACTTTGAGACAAATGTGTATATGGTTCCTTGACTTCAGGAGGTGAAATATTACCAGCCTGCAACACTGACCCCAATCATGTCCACTGAAATGTTTGTATCTGAAAATAAAAACTGAACTATTCACATTATCCACACTACTGAAGAGCAGAGTACTGTTTTCCGCAGTCCTTCCTTTCATCTTGCTAATCTAATAGTTCTAAGAGCTTATTTTCACACTGCTAGAGTAATAGAGGACATTTTCTAATGCCAAAAGTACATATGAGTTGTTAAAGTAACCGACTCCATCTTGTCACAATTATTAATGTAGCTGACTCCATCTCGTCTCTAAGCAAACTTTTCCAAACTGCTTAAGGACATTCCAGTATAAGGTGTGGGACGGAGGTGGTGGGCAACAATACTGGTTTAGGTTGCCAAGGGCTAAAGGCGAGACCACACAAACCTCATCCACATATTCCACCATAACCTGCTCGTTCTGTCCTGACATGAGGCTATCGTGCCCCAGAATATGTACAAACACTGATAAGAGCAGTATGGGCACTAAACAGAGGCAGACAGCAATTTATCAAATAACAAGCCATTTCCAGTTTACAAGTTACACTGTATAGATATTTGAATTGTGAAGAATGGAATGAAAGTCTGAGCAGCGCTGTGGTCACTTATATGGCCTACAGCATGATGATAGGTGGTAGCATCCTCTTTTGTGAAACAACAACCCTGAGCATACCTTTATACCTGTTCAGGCCTTTTCATACTTTACAAACTTATCTATGGGCTAATCTGACTATGCAAGTGGAATCTGTATTGAGGTGTTTTTGAGCTGGTACTCTATTTATGTACCATACTTGGTTCCAGTGCCGTATAAATGTTTGAGCTTGGTTCTGGTGTTGTATTTACAAGTATGTGCATTGTACTCAACTTAATTCTGGTGCAGCATTTATGTACTGTGTTTGGTTTTGGTGCTGTATTTATATATCATTCTGGTGCTATATGGTGCTGGTGCTATACATACATACTGAGCTTGGTTTTGGTGTTGTATTTTTGTAATGAGCTAGGTTCTGGTGTTGTATTTATGTATCCTGCTTGGATCTGCTGCTGTATTTATGCAATGAGTTTGGTTCTAGTATTGGGTTTATGTTCCATGCTGGGTTCTGGTGCTCTATTTATGTAATTAGGTTCTGGTGCCCTTACTGCTGTATCTTAAATAGATAACTCCACCTGCATAATTTCCTCTCCATTCACTGCTATGGGACTTCCAAAAATATTATTGCTAATATATTATTATTTTCTAAAGTTCCACAGCAATAAAGGAAGAGATGGTGCATGTGTGGCTTGCTCTCCATTCACTTTGGGACCCGCCTTTGAGATAGAAGTGGGACCCAGACCCAGATGGGAATACTCCTTTAAGCATTTGTTATGCATTCTTCTCCATAAAATTAAGCTACATTTTAAATTTGATGCTACTAATTTAGTGCATTTAATACCCTGTAAAATTTTGGCAGAGGAATGTGTGTGTTTGTGTCAGGAGTGGGACCTCAAAAGGCCCAGGCTAACAGGGTGCCAGGTTACCTAGGGCTGGTCCTCACTTTAAAAGTCTATAAAAACTTTTCAAAGCTGGCAGATAGTGATGAGCGAAGTTTTGAAAAATATGATTCGGCTGCTTCGACAAACTTCATCAAGAAATTTGATTCTTGACGAATTACTTTGTCACAAATTGCCTTTCATTGTATGGAGCAGGAACAATGACGGGGAACGGTGATTGCGCTGCCCCCTGTAATTTAACCTCTCAGATGCTGTGTTCAGTGCTGATCGTAGCATCTGAAACTCACATTCAGGTGGTCAGAGGTTAATCCAGATTTAAAAAAAATATATATACAGTATATATATACTTACCTTATCCACTTGATCGCGGAGAGGCTGTCCGCTCCCGTCTTGATTGACGAAAACCTGCCAAAGAACCTACGGCAAGAGTGAAGAAGTCACCACATGATCACTCTGGCCGCGCCCAGTGATGTCATCATGTCAACACGTGATCACCCTGGCTGTGCGCTGTGACGTCATCAAGACGTCACCACACGCTGCCGATGTGACAATGTGGTGACATCTTCGCGCTCTCCACAGGTCCTTTGGCAAGTTTTCTTCAATCAAGATGGGAGCGGACGGCCTCTGTGCAAGTGGATGAGGTAAGTATAAGTTTTTTTTTACTTTTAGCCACCATTTTAGGAAAAAAATGATGTGTTACCACAAAGCACGAGGAGTTGATTTTTCCTGAAATTCAGATCAAAGTCCACTTCATATACTTCAGTTTGCACACTACTGGCCAACTAGCCAGTAAGAAAACTTTCTGAGATAGCTTGGGAGGAGTGCATGCGGTGCTTCTCTTCTTTTCAGCAGGCAAAACACACTTTCTTCATATACTTAAATAGACTGGATTCTTACCAAAATGGACTCACTGACCAATCAACAGGCAGATCTTTACCTGCACACAGGGGCATAGCTATAGGGAGTGCAGAGGTAGCATTTACTCCCAGGCCCAGGAGCTTGAGGGGGCTCAAAGACCCTTGTGCCGAATAAGAAGGTACTGGTTTTATAGAAAGTGCATGTTGGTCAAGTTACACCTTTGGTTGGAGGGAAGGGGCTAGGTCAAAAATTTGGCATGGCCCCCCCAATTGTTGCCTCAGGGAGCACAAAGGCTATGTGCTTCCCTGGCCACTGAGGGAAGGGGTACTGAAGCTGAACTCTTTCACCAAGGCCCATGAGCCTTTAGTTACACTTCTGCCTTCACAAAACCTTCCAGATGACCTAGTTAAAAACCATATAATATGGTTATAAACCATAATAATAGAAAAAAGGAGGAGGAAAAAAACATTATCTGAATTGGGCCTCCCTAGGCACAAGGCCCATAATTTGCCATTTTGTATGCATCACTGCAATATGTTGGTGATATATGAATACAGGGAAATTAATTTGTAAACTAATACCGTATGATTACATTAATACAGCTAAACTAAATTGCTAACACTAAATAATACTATGTGGATAATATAAAAAATTTTCAGAGAAGTAGTAAATGTGCAGAGGTAGCATTTGCAACTAGCCCACACAAGAAGCCTGTTACACAAAGTTATAATGCAACGTGAATTTCAACTCCCACTGCTTAAGTATGTCACCGATTATTCTAGTGAACACATACATACAGATACATCTGTATCTGTCTGAAATGGCAAAATAGTTGTCTGAATTGCTCACATTAAACTTATTTTCAAACATCCACAATGTAATGAGTGCTGATAATCTTTTTATAGTACATTATGCATGCACATTACCATGTCCAGTCTGCAAAAAACGGATTCTTTGTGTATTCTGTATTTTTGTCACTCTTGTAAATAGAAAAAGGCTATTCTCATCCACAGTATGGACCAGAATAGGACATGCTCTATAATTTGTGGATGTGGGCGTGTGCATCAAGCTTGGGAGAGTCAGAGGACAGGGTTAGTGGTAGTGGCAATGATAGGAGGAGTAGTAGCAGTAGTCATGATGGCAGTCCTTACCCTGGCTCTCTCTGGGCCATGCAATGATCGGAGGAGTGCAACCCTTCTTCCCATTGTGGAACACCTTGATTCTGGGGCTCCTGTCTAATGTTAAGTGGGGTGCCCTTGGCAACAGCCAGTCTAAGGTTGTGGGGGAAGACTCTCTTGAGGCACCAGCAAGGAGAGCAAAGGAGAGGCACTTTGGGCATATATTCATACAGGCGCTTTCAAAATGAAGTTCAGTCTCTCCAGTTTACATATACAGATTTCCCAAAGTTGTATATGGGGATATAGGTTGTACAATAAATGTCTTTCTCAGTCTCTTCCTAATAAATACAAACAACTTTCCAATTTTGCCAAGGGGTGCAATTTCCTTCTCAGTATTTCTGCAGTGCCAAGAAGCCCTTCAATGGATGGCCAGTTGGTCTCAGGAGTGTGACTTGAAAAATGTTCCAGAGACCCGTTGAAGATGTAATGAAACAGGTTCTCTTAAACACATCTGGTGGGATGTACACAACTTTAAAAAAATAGGCAACTTGTTATCTTATATTTGTGGCTTCTTATTATACTAAATCTCTCTTTAGCTTTATTGAGTATTGGTTGTGATAGAGTCTCATTTTTTCATAGGACATGCTACACATGATAATGGTAATTAGAACCAAATTATAAAAATATTGTGGTTCTGATATAACAATGTTAGAAATTATATGTGAGGTGTTAATAGTAACTGCTTGAATTAATTCTTAATAGCTTCTTCCCTTAACAAAGGTTGTAAATATAATTGTAACAGGTAAAATGGGTATAACCACTGTACAAACCAAATGAGTTGACCTCGGACGAGATCTTTGTTCCTTGGGCTCTGCCAGCAGGCACAGTTTCACCGCGCCCAGAGCCATGGCCTCTGCGTTCACCATCAGCAGCATACCCACTTCCCCGTCCCTTACTGCTCGCCTTGCGCATATTATATAGTATATATGCAACTTTGTCACAAGTACAGTAGTGCATATTTTTATTAAGTGCATGATCAGAAAAATTTCACCGAATGTCAAATATTTAGAATGCGCAAACGTTATAAAGCAGTCGCAAATGAGGAACAGCAGCCTAAATTAACGGTAGAAAAAATACCAACTGATGTCAGGTATATAGACTTTTGAAAGGTTCTTATAACACACGTTGTACACGTAGTGGTAGTGTCAGGCACACTTGCGTTCTTTTTGCCCCAAAAAAAAAAAAAATGCAGCCAGATTTAACAATGGACTTTTGTGTCTTTTGAACATAACTACTAGCCCTACCTAGCCAAATCCTATCCCTACAGTATAAGTCCCTCCTTGTGCAAGTTATACTGCAGACGCAAATGAGGAACAGCGGCCTAAATTAAAGGTAGAAAAAATACCAACGGATGTCAGGTATATAGACTTTTGAAAGGTTCTAATACACACGCTGTGCACGTGCTGGTAGTGTCAGGCACACTTGCGTTCTTTTTTCCCCAAAACAAAAAAAAATGCAGCCAGATTTAACAATGGACTTTTGTGTCTTTTGAACAGAACTACTAGCCCTACCTAGCCAAATCCTATCCCTACAGTATAAGTCCCTCCTTGTGCAAGTTATACTGCAGACGCAAATGAGGAACAGCGGCCTAAATTAAATGTAGAAAAAATACCAACGGATGTCAGGTATATAGACTTTTGAAAGGTTCTAATACACACCCTGTGCACGTAGTGGTAGTGTCAAGCACACTTGCGTTCTTTTTGCCCCAAAAGAAAAAAAAATGCAGCCAGATTTAAAAATGGACTTTTGTATCTTTTGAACAGAACTACAAGCCCTATCTAGCCAAATCCTATCCCTACACTATAAGTCCCTCCTTGCGCAAATGTTATACAGCAAGACGCAAAACAGGTACTGCGGGCTTAACAGCAGAAATAATAGCAAAGGATGTCAGGTATATAGTATACAGAGAGTAATACAGCATGCAGCAGCTGCACAGCAGGCCATATGGCGCTATTTTTAGCACCCCCAAAATTGGGTCTTTGTAGAACAAATACTATCCCTGCCTTGCATTCTTCTCTCCCTACACTATCTGTCCCTCCTTGCAGCAGCTGTCCCTGGCTCGGTATGAGCCGGTCACATGTCACGGGTGCTTTATAGCACCCGATGACGCGTTCCTGGCCATCCAATCAGTGTAATGCCAGTAGCCAACATGGCTACTGGCATTACAGTGAATGCCAGCACCTTCCCGCACACTAATTGGCTAATTAGCGTGCGGGGAGGGGACTCAAGCATGGCACCACATGGTCCCGAGTGCCGCCATGTTCGGCCGAATAATATATTCGGCCGAATATGTTCGCTCAACACTAGTGTCCATAGACAACGCTATGGGTGAAAACAGATATATAATAACAAATAACCAAAAACACATATGATAAGGCATCAGTGGAATACCACAAAATAAGGTAAGAATATACAAACAAATGGACTAATTTCAGTCCAATGATTGGCAAGTTAACATCCCACCAACTTTTAATTTGATGGGGAGATACATAATGACTTTGAATAAAACCCAATGAGAAGACCTGAATGACCGATTATAGAAAGCATGTATAGGAAATTTGTTCATTAAGGCCGAATGGACTCACGGTTTTAAGGCGATGAGTCCATTCTGCCTCCTTCTGTAAAATACGTTTGTCCCAATTCCCTCCCCTCAGGGACTCACTACTTCGATCACTTGAAATTTAAGGCAGCCTGTGTTGCCATTATGTACCTGTAGGACATGTCGTGAAATGGGTTTGTCCCTATGGTTGCTAATATCTCCCAAGTGCTCACCGACCCTTCGTCTTAGCTCACGTTTGGTTTTCCCAACGTAGCTGATTGGGCAAGTACAGGTACAGAGATAAACAACACCCTGTGTTCTACAATTCACAAAGTCGCGCATGGTATAAGTCCTGCCAGTAGTGATACTAGTGAAGCTTTTTGATTTCAGGATAAAGGGGCAGCAGATGCAATCCTTCCCACATTTAAATGTACCACATGGTTTCCTGTATAACCAGTTGCCCGGTTCACCTGGCTTGGTATAATGACTATGAACTAACCTATCCTTAAGTGATCTCCCACGTCTATAGGTGATGGATGGATAGGTAGGTAATACTTCTCTAATGTCAGGATCTGAGCGGAGGATTTCCCAGTATCTTCTAAGTATGGCAAGAACCCTGTGGTTCTGGTCATCAAAGGTACCTATAATCCTAGATATCCATTTATTTTGGAAGTCCTGTTCTAGAGACCTTGGTTTTAGGAGAGAATGTCGGTCAGTTTGTTTGGAGAAGTTAAACGCTTCACTGAGCACAGAAGAGGGGTACCCCTGTTCCAAGAACCTTCTACGCATATCCCTTGCCTGAGCAAAAAATATCTCAGGTGTTGAACAGTTCCTCCTAATGCGGAGGTATTGGCCCTTGGGGATACCCCTCTTCTGGCTGACCGTGTGGTAACCATCCCATCACAGGAGACTATTTGTGGGTGTGGGTTTACACTAAGTTTCTGTTTTTAACTCACCTCGCTGTTTAGTGATACGTATATCCAGGAAAGGAATGCTCTGGTGGCTGATTTCAGATGTAAACCTGAGACCAATATTGTTATCGTTGCAACACAAATTCTTTGAACGAATCCTCTGTGTCATCCCACAAAAGAAACACATCATCTATATATCGCCCCCAGAATAAAATTCTGGAGGTCCATTTGTCATGTTCATCTTTGAATAGGATGGTGTACTCCCATCAGCCCAGGAATAAATTAGCATAACTGGGGGCACAAGGGCTCCCCATACCTGTACCCCTGAGCTGGTGGAAGAAAACGACCCCCAAAGATGAAGTAATTGTGGGATAGTATAAAATCCAAAGCTCTGATGACAAACTCATTGTGTTCTGAAAACTGTAACAACCCTGGTCTTAAGGAAGTGTTGTACATCAACAATCCCCCATTGGTGTGGTATACTTGTGTATAATGCCTGAACATCAATGGAGGCCAACAGCGTCTTATCATCAATTGATAAATTTTTGATTTTTAGCATGAGGTCAGTAGTATCTCTTATAAACGATGGCAGGGATGACACGAAGGAAGAATTTGATCGATATATATGCTAATATTTTGTGTAACTGAATCAACTCCCGAGACTATTGGTCGCCCCTTAATTGGGGGATACCCCTTGTGTATTTTGGGGAGCACGTAAAAGGTTGGGATCTGTGGGTATTTTTGTTCCATAAACTTAAACTCATCTGCTGAAATTAGATGTTTATCGAGGGCATAGACAAGGATATATTCGAGAGCTCTGGAAAATTCCTCAGTTAGATTACCTGGAAGAATATGGTAACAACTCTGATCATGAAGAAGATCAAGGCACATATTCTTATACATTAAATGATCCATCAGTACCACATTGCCTCCTTTGTCAGAAGGTTTGCATACTAACGTGGAATCAGTTTCAAGATCAGCTAGAGCTCTCATTTCCATTTTGTTAAGATTGGGTACCGTATCTGACCCAACATGTGATAATTTCTCCAGTTGATCACTGACCAATTTACTAAACAAATCCAGAAACGCTGTATCTTTTGGTGGTGGCATCTTGGTACTGATAGGTTGTAACTGAGTGAAGGGCCCCAGTCCTCTAACCTGTTCGTTATCATCAAGTAGGGAACACAGAGTGCGTACACCCTCAAGATCATCAGGGGAGATTCCTAGTTTGATGCATTCTTCCTTATTGTGGGTATTAAAAAATTTACGCCACGTTTGCGTATAAAAATATTAATATCTTTAATCCATTTGAATGCATCAAACCTTGTAGTTGGAACAAATGAGAAACCTTTCTCCAAAACTCCCCTCTCAAAGTCAGTGAGAGGTTGTGAGGAAAGGTTAATCACCTGATTTGATTGAGTGTGTTATCTCACCCTGGATGGTTTCTGAACTGTTGGGCCCTCCCTGTCCCTTAATTGTTAAGGGCAAGTGTTGATGCTAGTTGCCGTCTCTAAAAAAGAAGAAGAAGAAGAAGAGGAAGATGATGTTACTGAAGGTGGAACTGTAGTTCTGTTGTTGGTATCCCCCTGTCTTTCTTGTGTAGTGCCATATTGTTGACCTTTTAGAACAGGGGCTCCTTGGAAGTTCCCTTTTGGCCATCTCTTTCTGTTCGAGCGCCTTTTAGGTTTTTTTTTTACTTCTATTAAAAGGCGGGGCCCTCTCTGTGTCAGACGATTCAGGTTCAGTTGATGATTGTGACTCAACTGTTGAAGATGCCTGAGTTTCGTTACTTAGAAAGTCAAAAGCTTGTTTATCACAAAATTCAGTGAGGTCACAGACAAACTGTCTATGTTTCCTCTCCTTTAGTGTGGTTTGATATCTTACAATCCCAGTCTTCAAAATAGTCCCCCATCTATTAAAATCAGGGTCAGATTTCAGTTTAAGTGCTTTCTCTATAAGGTCATTCAGGCGTTTAGAGGAGTTTTCAAGGATAACTTTTTCTTCATCTAAAAGTAGCTGCATGAACCTCAGAGAGCTAGATAACAGCTCCTGCTCCCATTTTTCAAGTCAGTGTTGAGCGAGACCTCTGTGCTGGAATGATATGGACCCTAAGTCCTTTTGGCACAATCTTATTTTTAATATCATTTTCAAGTGACTGGACTTCCCACCAGGATCTCAAATTATCTTTGTAACCCTCATTCAAGTCTTTAAATACAGTTTTCAACGTTGGAGTATTGTCAAGACCTAGATCACCCCCGCTTGCGGGGGCCCGAAAGTGAAGGAGGGTGCACCGCGCATGCGCGGTCCAGCTCCCATTCATTTGTATAGAGCCGACGGAAATAGCCGAGCCAGCGCTCGGCTATATTCGGTGGCCCCATACAAATAAACGGAGGGGGGCCGCGCATGCGTGGTGCGCCCTCTTTCACTTTCGGGGCCCCGTTCTCGATATAGGACAATGGGGGCATGGACAGGACAATGGGGGCATATCCTAGCGAGTGTGAGTGGCTTATGGTGTGGTGTTATTTGTAATAGTATTTATAACATGGGATTTGAGAGGCGAATGTGTCCTCTTATGGATTATTTATTACCATGTATGGTTGCATATAGGGAGTAGGATTTCATACTCCTTTTGAGAGAGTATAACTATTTATTATCCTCTTTCTCATGGCCATCTCATCTATTGGATATGTATGTCATCTTTTTCGGGGGTTTCAACAGCAATGGTCAGTGACTTTGCTCAGGTCCAGTACTTTGGGTCTGATGTTTTGCACCATATGTTATGTTTTTTATATTTTCTGTGATGAAATCTTTATGTAATAAATACAGTTTTGATATTTTTATATAATATATATGGCGTGTGATTTATTGCGCTCTTTGTGGGCCTAGCTATAGATTTGAATATCCTGGCAGTCCCCTGGTTTTCACCCTTTAACTCTTATACAGAGATCTGGACTTCACTGCAGGGAAGCCACAGTGTGGTTAGTAGCTGCCTGTGGGTGTCAGAGACACTAGTGTGAGCCACTAAGGGATCAGGCAATGCTCATATTAAGGAAACAGACAGAGGTCAGGGCAGGTAGAGTATGTCCATATCAGTGAAAGAAATCCGAGATCAGGGCAAGCAGCAAAGGGTCAATATGGTAAACAAGTATCAGGTCAGGGTCAGAGTCGGTAAACGGCCAGAGGTCAGTACATGTATAGACAAACATAATAGCACACTTTTTGCAGGGAACTAGTAAGCTAGACAACTTAAAACTTGGGCACCCTTCCCTAGGTGGCCAGCAGACAAAAGAGGTCGGGCATAGAAGCATGTAGCTAGGATAAGAAGTAGAGATGAGCGAATCTATTCGCCGCTTCGTAGATTCATATCGAATCTTGGAAATTTTCTCCTCCGAAGCGAATCAAGATTCTTTTTGATTCGCTTTGTATTATTCGTAAATCTTCGCAAAAGTTTGACCACTAACAATACGTACGATACGTATGAAACGTACGAAACATACGCATTCTGCGTGAGGCGGGGAAAATGATGATACGCCCCCACAAGAGCAGGAAAGTGAAGATACGCTCCCCTCAGAACTTGAAAAAAACAGCCCGGCCCACCGGGGATCTAACTATTTGCACGTATAGGGAGTGAAGACTCCTCCTTCAGTTACTCCACCCTCCTCTGAACCAGTTAGACCAGTGCTGAACACTGAGCAAGTAGCAGGCATGGCTAAAGAGCTGCAGCCCAACTGGAACCAGATGGCGTTGAGGACGAGTTCCCTGAACCACCGCCTGCTCCAGACATCAGGGTGTCACGCTCTGAACTGAAGGTGAGCAACCCACCTACTGTGCCCTTATTCTCATCACCGCCTGTGGAGTTAGCTGCGCATCGTGAGGCGGTTCTTCGTCATCATGTGGCTGGTTTGTCTGCTGTGGCTGGTGCGGCGGGAGCGTCTGCTGTGGCTCGTGCGGCGGAGGCGGCTGGAGCGTCCACTTCGCCGCCCAGGAGGAGATCCACAACAACACCTTTCCATAGGCAGAATCCGATTGTGCCACCATCGGTGACGGCCCATGCACAGACCCTCTGGGACTATAAAAATGCCCGTGGAGGACTGGGCCATCCAGGTACTGGACCACCCTAGGTCGGGAGATCCTGCATTGGAACGCAGGTCGGTGAAGCGGCCCTGGTACCTACAACAGAACCTGAAGTGTGGCCGGATGAACCACCAGGTTCCAGGATGCTTGTGCTGCCTTCAGGGAGTCCCCAGTTGGCGTCCTCCGGTTCAGGGAAAAGCCACAGCCACAGCCGGAGCCTCTGATTCCTGAACTGCCAGCACCACCACCACCACAGTCCTTTCAGCTGGGTCAGCTGACAACTTCATCGTTTACCTTCCAATCCACGGTGATCCACCAATACCAGCTGCCGTGGAAGATAAAGCCAGCAGAAGTCAGGAAAGCTGTGGCTACTTCCCTGGATGCAACCTTGCCGGAAACCGCTGCAGCCGGAAGTCCTTACCCCTGCTGTCTCAGCAGAAGGGTCCGGAAAGCGCAAATAGCTGCATCGCCTCCCCAGCCGTGACCACCACCCGGACCCGGTCAAGTCCGACTTCCGGAAGAAGAGGGCACTGGAGTTCTACTATGGCAGCAAGCGTGGCCTACAAGAGGCAGGAGCGTCCTCTGTCGTTCAGCAAGCAGTTCCAGCAAGGAAGTCTTCATCTGAGGAACCCAACTTCTGGCTGAGTGAAGGACACCTCTGGAGGACCTATGGGAGCCACACCATGGACTGCACCTGATGGATGAGAGCTTAGTTGGCACTAGTTGGCGTTTGTTTGTTGTATTGCCCCTGTTTGACTCTCACCCAATATGGACATGGCTGTCAGGGCTCCCCCCATTCTGCAGAAAAGTCCCAGTTGCGCCTAACCGCGCCTAACCGCACTTTAGCCCATTGTGTGTGTGTACCGAGGGCCTATAGGTGGACCTCCGGAAAAATTGTTTGGAGAGAGGGGCCTGTAGGTGGACCTCCGGAACAATTGTTTGGAGAGAGGGCCTGTAGGTGGACCTCCGTTAAAATTGTTTGGACAGAGGGCCTATAGTTGGGACCTCTGGAAAATTGTTTGAATAGAGGGCCTGTAGGGGGCCCCTCCTGAAAAATTGTTTGAAAGAGAGGGCCTGTAGGTGGACCTCTGGGAAAAATTGTTTGAATAGAGGGCCTTGTAGGGGGCCCTCCTGAAAAATAGTTTGAAGAGAGGGCCTGTAGGGGGCCCTCCTGAAAAATTGTGCTAAAAGAGTGCCAGTGGGACCTCTAAAAAATGGCGTTTTTTGGGTCAGCATTAGGCAAAGACGATATGGAGGAGGAGGAGGAGGAGTAGAGAAGAGGAGAAGAGAAGAGGAATCGGATACATAAGTTATTTAAATCTTTAGCTGCTTTCCCCCGGAGGAGATTTGAATTCCGGTGAAATCCAGGCTTTGTTCATTTTAATAAGCGTCAGCCTGTCAGCGCTGTCAGTTGACAGGCGTGTACGCTTATCAGTGATGACGCCACCAGCTGTACTGAATACCCGCTCTGACAGCACGCTAGCGGCAGGGCAGGCCAGCACCTCCAAAGGCGTACAGCGCCAGTTCAGGCCATGTGTCCAGGCTTTGAAACCCAGTAGTTGTATGGAGCAGAGTGATCGCTACGGACGTTGGTATGGTCAGCTAGGTACTCCCTCACCATCTTTCTGTACAGCTCTCCCCTACTCTGCCTAGACTGGGGACAGGTGACAGTGTCTTGCTGGGGTGACATAAAACTGGCAAAGGCCTTGGAGAGCGTTCCCCTGCCAGTGCTGGACAAGCTGCCTGCTCGGCAGCCTAACATGAAGTCTTGCCATGTGCGCCAGAGTCCCAACACGCAAGAATTCCCTCTCCTCACTGACCTGACTCTCCATTTCCTCCTCCTCCTCCTCCAAGTCCTCCTCTTCAGCCCATACACGCTCAAGAGTTAAGGACTGAGCACTGGTACCCTCTACTGTCTCGCCAACATTCTCCTCCTCTTCCTCCTCATCCTCATCCCCCTCCTCCGATACGCGCTGAGAAACAGACCGGAGGGTGCTCTGGCTATCAAAGCGACGTATCTTCCTCCACCGTCTCTTGTGACAAGCGCAAAGCATCCGACTTGATGACTGAGCAGTGATTTTTCAACAGGCAAAGCAGCGGGATGGTGAGGCTGATAATGGTGGCATCGCCTCTGACCATCTGTGTTGACTCCTCAAAGTTGCTCAACACCTGGCAGATATCAGACATCCACGTCCCACTCCTCATTGTAGACTTGAGGAATCTGAGAGACCTGACTACCAGTTCTGGTGGAAGATGACATCTGGCAGTCTACAATCGCCCTGCGCTGCTGGTAAACTCTGGGATAACATGTTTAATGTGGAATTCCATCTTGTGGGCACGTCGCACAACAGTCGGTGAGCGGGCAGTTGGAGGCGGCGCTGCGCTGCCCTGAGAGTGCAGCATCTGTGCTCGACTATGCGGAAAATGCGCACAGATGCGGCGCACCTTGGTGAGCAAATCAGACATGATTGGGGTATGTCTTGAGGAACCGCTGAACTATAAGATTGACACGTGGGCCAGGCATGGCACATGTGTCAGTCTGCCGAGTTGCAGAGCCGCCACCAGGTTACGCCCGATGTCACACACAACCATGCCTGGCTTGAGGTTCAGCGGTGCCAGCACACATCGGTCTGCGCCGTGATGCCCTGTAACAGCTCTTGGGCGGTGGTGCCTTTTTGTCACCTAAGCTCAGCAGTTTGAGCACGCCTGCTGGCGCTTACCCACGGCACTGCTGCTGCGCCTAGAGCTACGACTGAGCGCCGTGCCCACGGATGGTAATTCGGTGGAGGAGGAGGGGTCGGAGGAGGAGGAGGAGGAGGCATAGTACGTCTGAGAGACCGTGACCGAGGTAGGCCCCGCAATCCTCGGTGTGGGCAGTACATGAGCGGCCCCAGGGTCATTCTCGGTCCCAGCCTCCACCAAGTTAACCCAATGTGCCGTCAGTGAGATATAGTGTCCCTGCCCGGCAGCACTTGTCCACGGTCCGTGGTTAGGTGGACCTTCTCAGAAACAGCGTTGGTGAGGGCACAGATGATGTTCTGTGACACGTGCTGGTGTAGGCTGGGACGGCACATCGGGAAAAATAGTGGCGGCTGGGGACGGAATACCGAGGGGCAGCCACCGCCATGAGATTTCGAAAGGCCTCGGTCTCTACCAGCCTATAGGGCAGCATCTCCAGGCTAAGCAATTTGGAGATGTGGACGTTGAGGGCTTGGGCATGTGGTGGGTGGAACTGTATTTCCTCTTGCGCTCCAGCGTCTGCCTGTAAAGACAGGCTGAACGCTGCGCTGGGACACGTTGGTGGACGCTGTGGAGGATCGTGGAGGCGAAGGGTGGTTTTCCGGCGGGAGGCGCTCGTGCCGGGGTCCTGGGCAGGGGGTTGACTAGCAGAGGCAGCGAGTGAC